>CAUYRH010135920.1:0-51571 GCA_963574655.1 Perodicticus potto | reverse complement strand
TCTATGTACACGAAGGCATCAAGTTAATCTTCTAAAGGTAGATTATTTTTTATCTTTTCTGCTGATGTAACAGACACAGCTTAGAATTGAAACCACAATAGGATAAAGTAAAAAATAAACGCCATTCAGGTTTTTTTTTTTGAGATAGAGCCTCAAGCTGTCACCCTGGATAGAGTGCTGTGGCTTCATAGCTCACAGCAACCTCCAATTCCTGGGCTCAAGCGAGTCTTTTGCCTCCACCTCCCAAGTAGCTGGGATTACAGGCCCCTGCCACAACGCCCGGCCATTTTTTGGTTGCAGCCGTCATTGTTGTTTGGTGGGCCCAAGCTGGATTCGAACCCGCCAGCTCAGGTGTACATGGCTTGCGACTTAGCACGTTGAGCCACAGGCGCCGAGCCCGCCATTCAGGTTTAAAAGAAAATGATGACATTGTATATAAAACCAGTACGTTGTACCCCACGATTGCATTAATGTACACAGCTATGATTTAATTAAAAAAGTATAAAAGAAAATGATGGAATATTTAATGATTGACTCTATTAATGATTTATTTTATAGCTTACAACCATCTTTCTAAGTCTTAAACATGAATTTTGCTAAAATGGTAAGGGGGACTTAAAGGAAACGTCCCATACACTGTAGTATGAATTTCCAATCTTATGTAAAAAAGTAACTGTTCATACGTTGTTTCCAAACATTTAAATTTTTTTTCTAATATTGACATGCAGTTCAATATATGATTCGATTGCTTCATACATTCACCACATGTTAAATGAAGAACATACTTTTGAAGAAATATGATACTTCACCCACCTTCACGCCTCCCTTGTACCCAAGATCTTGACCCAACTTAAGTTTTCATCCCTTTTCAAAGTTTTAATTTTTTATCATATATTTTTGTTTTAAAATATTCACTCAGCAAAGATTGTACATATTCAAAGTATATAGCATGATGATTTGGTATATATAATGATTATCACTATCAGATTAATTAATTAATCAGTCACCCATGCATTAGATCCTATAACGAAAAGGTTGTGTCCTTTTACAAACATCTTCCCATTTACTCACCCCCAGATCCTAGCAACCACTCTTCTACTCCTTGTTTCTATGAGTTGAATATTTTGGATTCCACATGTAAGTGACACACATAGTGTTTCTCTCTGTGTCTGTCTTGTTTCACTGAGTACAATGCCTTCCATTTTCATCCATATTGTTGCAAATGGCAAATTTCCTTCCTTTTTATAGCTGAGTGATGCCCCATTTGTATACACCACATTTTCTTTATTCATGGATGAATGGAAGAAATTTGTCCAAGGAAGTGTAAGATTTGTGCACTGCAAACTGAAAGGCATTGATGAAACAAATTGCAGAAGACACAAATAAATAGAAAGATAGCTCATGCACATGGATTGGAAGGATTAATATTGTTAGAGTATGCATATTAACCAAAGTAATCTACAGAGTCAAGATACTATCAAAATTCCTATGGCATTTTTTATAAAAATAGAGAGAAATTCCTAATTTTTTTTTTATGAAACCACAAAGAACTTGAATCACCAAAGCAATTTTTTTTTTTTTTTTTTTTTTGAGACAGAGCCTCAAGCTATCGCCCTGGATAGAGTGCCATGGCATCACAGCTCACAGCAACCTCCAACTTCTGGGCTTAAGCGAATCTCCTGCCTCTGCCTCCCAAGTAGCTGGGACTACAGGCACCCACCACAATGCCTGGCCATTTTTTGGTTGCAGCCGTCATTGTTGTTTGGCAGGCCCAGGCTGGATTCGAACCCGCCAGCTCAGGTGTACATGGCTGCACACCACAGCCATGGTTGAGCCACAGGTGCCGAGCCCACCAAAGCAATCTTGAGAAAGAAGAACAAGGCTGGAAGCATCACCGTCTCTTACTCTAGTCACTCAACCTTTAAAATCTTCAGTATTTTTAATTAATTTTAATGAGAATATTCTATTTTTAAATACTCATCTTTTTCAGGAAAATGCTTTGTGCAAAACAAAAGTATGTTAAAGATGAGATAGCCTCAGCAAAAAAATTAAAATAATCTAATTAATGTTATATTTTAAGATAATTTCAATCTCACAGAAAATTTATAGAAACTAAAGAATTCATTTTTCTCCTGAGTCATTTGAAAGTAAGTTGACATCATCTTCAAATACTTAAGTGTTTTCCACAAATAACACTCTCCTACATGTGTCTCCACAATGTCACCACCCAAATCAGGAAATTAGCATCATTTCACTACTTCCTTAGAATCCTTACGTTCCATCTGAGTTTCACGAGTTGTCCTAACAGGATTCTTTATAGCACAGGGATGCAGTTCAGACTCGTGTGGGGTAGTCAGTTTGTGGGTTCTTCATTCCCTTCGTCTGAAACATTCCTCAGTCTTTCCCTGACACCCAGGACTTTGACATTTTAAAGATGTATGGCTGTTTATTTGGTGAAATTTGTCTCCATTTGCCTCATGATTAGGTTCAAGTTATGCTCTTCTGGCAGGAATATCACAGGTGCAACACTACGTCATTCTTGTAAGGTCAAATCAGGAGATGCTCAATCTCATATAGTTCCATTATTTCGATCATTTGATGCACACGGTGTGATGATTAATTTTATGTGTCAACAGGAACACAGGTTGCCTAGAAATTTAGCCAGAAGCCATCTGGCTGTGTCTGTGAGAGGGTTTCCGGATAAGACTTGCATTTGAATTGGTAGAGTGAGTATAGTGGGTGGGCTTCCCTAATGTACAAGGGCCTTGTCTAATCTGCTGAAGGCCTGAGTAAAAAAAAAAGGCCGACCCTTCCTCGAGTGACAGAAAATTCTTGGCTGGTGGCCTTTGGATTTAGACACCTGCTTTTTCATGTTTTCAGATTCAAACTAAAACTAAATTGTAGGTTTTCCTGGGTCATTAGCTTGTCAACTCACCTGAGAGATTCTGGGACTTTCCAGTGTCCATAATTGGGCAGGCTAATTCCTTACAATAAAGCTTTTCATGTGTGCACACACATACATATGCACACACCCTGTTGATTCTGTTTCTCTGGAGAATACCAACTAATACAGGTGTTGTATACCAGGTTTCTTCACTATGGAGACATTTTATCCCCTTGGTAATTAGTAAGTATTTTATAGTGGTACTTTGAACCCTACACCTTCTCCTAATCAAATCTTCCATTTATTTTCTATATACTTATATTAGTGTAGATTATTGGTTTCCTATTTTATTTAATGAGTTGTAATACATTATTACCAAGTCACCCCAGATTAGGCAGTGAGAGCCCCATCAAGCTGGTGGCTGTATCCTTTCATGGTGGTACTAGAAGTTTTTGAGCACCTTCATACTTTTCAGCGCAGACAGTTGTTCCAAAATTCTCTTGTACTTTTTCACCCCAGACTAGAATCAATCTTTTCTTCAAGAAATTTTGGTTCCTCTTTGTGGGGAAAGACTTTTAGAAGACAAGTTCTGGGAGCCAAGTGTGCTCATTACTCTTGAGTTGTTGCTGGTCCTGGGTCCTGTCAGTGGGCAGAGGTAGGAATAGAAGTATGATTGTGTGCAGGTAAACGGGCAGATACACACACACATTTGCATCAGTACTTAATTCTCTCCTTGTTTTCACATGGCAGGTTGTGACATCATACTAGTAGTCTCAAAACCAACCCAATGATGTGGGGTTCTGCTTAGCCTTCCACTTTTCCCTAATTCTACCCCCTTCTTCCACTTGGAGAACCCTCACTCTCCTTGCCTCCAGTATTCTTCCTTATGTACTAAACTTCCTGTGTGTAACCAATTTCTCATCACCACCTCAGCTGGACCCCCATGTGTGGGTCCCCTTGAACCCTCACTCAGCCCTTGATCCCCCAGCCGAGGCAGCTCCCTTCCCAGGCAGACAGGAAGGACACTGTCCTCACCCTCATCAGCTTCTGACAATTCATAGCAAGTGACCCCCACTTTGGGAACCTCTTCGCCCTGCCCAGGCGTATGCTGTGTGGGCCTCCCTCATTCCTTGGTGTCCTCCACACCCCACTGGCTCTCTGATTGCCCATGTGGGGCTAATTCTTTGTATAATTATATCCATTCAGCTGTGTCCTATGTGTTTTCAGCTTGCTTATTTCTTTTTAAATCTCTATCCTCTATTTCTTTAAACATCACATGTTCTTCACAGTCCACAGCTGGCTATCCTGTCATCTCTGAAGTCTTACTCTTCTTACTGACTCTCACTGACTGTGGCATTCCCTTATCTGCTTTGTGATTGTGAATTTATTTTTTTTTAAATCTTAACCATGGGAAATTCTGATTCTCTACATTAAGTGTACTTAAAAAAAAGTTTTTTGTGCTCTTCTGCTTGGAGTTGGACATACAATCAACAATTTTCCTATTCCAGGAAGACTTAAATTTCATTTAATACCAAAAACCTGGGACTCAAATTAAAGTTCTCATATTTGTTTATTTTTTAGATCCAATTACTTAATTCTTCCAACACAGCTTCTTAAAATCTTCAAAACTACTGTCCTAAACAAGCCCTCTGTTAGTTACCATCCCCCAAATTCTTTGAAATGTGCAAGATAAAAATCCAAACCCCTAGGGATTATCAAAAACATGATTATTTGGTCCTTTTCTGCCTCCTTTTCTTGCCTCTATCAGGCCACTTCTTCTAGCCTCAGCCCTTGAGTTGTATTCAAGCAATAGCAGATTGTGGGTTTCCAAACGTGCCACCGTATTTCTGCGCTTGCTCAGAGACTCATCTTTTATAACTAATCTAAGTGCTGGTTCCACTGTGAAAAGTGTATCTTGTATACAGTTCCATATAGCACATTCCACTTTGTGTTAAAAATGCTTATTTGAATCTTTTTCTGTTCAACAAAGCAAAAGTTTCTTGACATCGGGGGCTTGTCTGTTCCCATGCACATTTCTGGTTCCTGTTGCCAGCTGGCATGGAATGGATTCTCAGTGAATTATGGTTGAATCCATTGTGGGCATCCAATAAGCATCTACTGTTGGCATTTGTACAAGTAAATAATGGTGGAAACTTGGTCATATATGCATCCTTGTAAACTGTTACTGAAGAAGAAACATTACCAACCACTTAAAAAGTAAGGATATATGGCTCGGTGCCTGTGGCTCAACGTGCTAAGGCACCAGCCACGTACACCTGAGCTGGCGGGTTCGAATCCAGCCCGGGCCTGCCAAACAACAATGACGGCTGCAACCAAAATATGGCCAGGCGTTGTGGCGGGCACCTGTGGTCCCAGCTACCTGGGAGGCAGAGGCAGGAGACTTGCTTGAGCCCAGGAATTACAGGTTGCTGTGAGCTGTGACGCCAGGGCACTATACCCAGGGTGACAGCTTGAGACTCTGTCTCAAAAAACAAAAAAAAAAAGTAAGGATATGAGTTATGATTGTCCCTGTTTATTAAAACAGTCCTGCACAAATACTTTTGGTCTGGCTATAAATACTTACTTTAAAAATCAATAAAAAGTTAATATAAAATCTAGAAATCTAGCCGCCATGGGAGAGAGCTGATGACACGATAGAAGTGGACACTAAATTTGGATTGTCATGAGACATATAGATCAAAAATTCCTTCCCACAAAAGCACACTCAGCATTTTGCATAAGTAATTCCCTGTTGTTTCAATTCTTTCTCAATAGTTGTCTTAATCCCAATGAAGCCAGAGGCACCTTCAGCGATAGTTTGAATGAAATGCCATTAAAATTTTTCATTTTGTTTCTCTTTTACATCAGAATCAATAAATATTAGCAAACTTCTCTGCTTAATCATCCCACTGAGAATGTATTTTATTTCAAAATGTCTGTGCTAAATACAGAAATACAGACTATTTATATAACCCTATGAGACGCTTGAGATCTAGGCCTACCTATCATTTCTTTGTTTAGATTTATTTTCCAGTAAACATATATAAAATTCAGGTTATCTGGCATTTTCCTTCAATAACTACTTGCTCTCATCTTTCTCTATTTCATATGTAGATTCAACTATTAATTTCTTATTAATAACAATTGCTATAAAAGCACCATTAAGTCCACTAAGTTGCTGTGCTTTATAGTAGAAGAATTACTTGTTCTTATTGTTTATGGTTTTAATATTCGCTGTGAAGGCTTGCCTCAGGATGGACCACAAGAGATTTGGAGCAACTGTCCTTAAATTGGTTATAAGTCAATATACTTTAATATAGAAGGAAATGGATAATCTCTTTAGGAACTCAAAAGAAGAAAAAAAAAAGAGGGAGAGAATGCAGGTAAGATAGTATGTAGAATTCTGCATTGATAAAATAGCACGAAAGTGTTTTTACTTTTCTTTTGAGTTTATATCTGAATAAATGGTTACTTTGTTGGTATGTATGAACAATTCTGCATACAAACTTAATGTCCATAACCTTTTAATGTAGCAGACATAGAAACTTTCTACAAAAAAGAAGATTGTGTTTATAATGGACAAATAGAGTATGATTTCACGAATTTTGCTGAATAAATGTTTAAGGGTTTTAATGCCATTTCTGGAAGTTAACCAAACAGAACAAAACAGATTGTAACCCCAAACTGTTAATGTAATGTGATTTTCTGTGGAACTGCAGCCACACCACATCTCTCTCACAGACACCAGCATTCTCTTCTCAGTAACTTAAGGCATTTTTTACAATACCAGGGAAGTGGAAATTCAGCAGGTATGAGCCCCATCACAATGCCTTTTTATTCCATCTCTGCCATTTCCTAGTCAAGTGATTTTGGAAGAGATGCACAAACTATTTTGTGCCTCAATTTTTCATCTATAGAATTAGGAAAAATTAGTATTTATTTCATAAGGTCATGAGAATAAGCAAATACAGATAAAATAGTGACAGTAAAATCTCAATAAATAAAGCAAGTAGCATTTTCTTAATCACTATATAAAGACATTGATACTCTTCTATCTCTCACAGTACGATCAAAATGTTTCTGATTGTATATGAAGCACATTCTGCCCTATGATTGCACCAATGTACACAATTATGATTTAATAAAATTATTATAAAAAAAAATAAAGCAAGTAACTCACTACATGTCTATTTTTTTTTTTTAAAAAAATGTATACTTTCCTATCTTTGCTCCTAAACACCAGGAGTTTTCATTTCCGATTTTGGAGTGAACAAATTAATTAATTACTGTGATTACACATTAGCTATATTTTGACTCACCTCTGCAAGCCTATATCCTCTGTGGCGCTTGCGCTCCCTCTGTAGGTCACCTTTATCATTGCATGAGGCTGTGTCACCAGGAAAACTGCAGTTTCTGAGTGGGGAGCATTGAATAGGTAAATCTTCCCTGATGTTCATCTTGGCCAGCAAAGTATCAACATCAAGTTTACTATTCCAAAATCTCTTTGCTTAGTTACATATTTGTAAAAGAAAATACTAAAGGTGGATATTTAAAATTCTCTGTAAAGTTTCATTATATCATTATATTTATTTCATTTACATGCACAAAATTTTTGGTACCCCAAACAATTTATGTGAGCCTTGTTCATTTATTTATTGGGGGGGGATGGGTAGGTAACTTTTATTGAAGTGTTATCTGTGTTTTTAAATTTGTAAAACTGAGCAGTTCAATGTTTATATTGTTAAATAGATATCATCATGCAAGTGTAAAGCCCAGCCCTTTCCAACAGGACAGGGTATGTCCCTAAAGACCATCAAATTTGTGTTTAGCCATCAATATTTGACTGAATAATTAGGAGCTGATGATGCTGCAAGATGCGAGGATGAAGCAAGTTGACCTTTGTGAACAAAGTTCACCTCTGTCTTGGAGTCAGACTATTCAATCTTTCAGAGCCAGAACTATTGCCTTTCTTGGAATTTTGTGCCATTCTCCCTGGACTTTTTATATCAAAACAATGGAATTTATGGCCCAACCCTAGATAAAAATTCTAATTATGTCTCTTTTGAGGAACTGTTTTTCATCTTTTCTTTCTTATTCTTATACTTCTGAATATTTTTTATTGCTTTCTGTCCATGCAACTCTTTTTTTCCTGTGCAGAAACAACGAAGAGATCTGAAATTATACGATCTGGGATTACTAGATAAAATCCAGGAGGCCAAGTTCAGTTTGAATTACAGATAACAAATAATGTTTTAGTGTAAGTATTTCCCATGTAACTCAAATCTGACTTCATGTGCTGTTTTATCTTATTTGCTAACTCTGTAAAGCCTAATCTCATCTCAAATTACTAAAACACTTTTATAAAGTACAGCAGGTACACAGAACCGAGAAACTGAGTTCCCTTGTATTTACTTTTATTTCTTCTTACTATGCAAAACTTCTAACTGCTCTTTTTTGATAAGAAATAGCTTTTTATTGTTTTAGACAGAGTTTCATTATGTCACCCTCAGTAGAGCGCAATGGCATCACAGCTCCGTGGTTCACAGCAACCTCAAACTCTTGGGCTGTTGTTTAGCTGGCCCGGGCCGGGTTTGAACCCCCCAACTTGGGTGTATGTGGCTGGTGCCATAACCACTGTGGTATGGGCACTGGGCCTAGAAATGACTTCTTTCCTTGGTTTCTCCACTGCTTCATGAATGCTTCCCTTGACTTGGTTTCCTCTTTATGAGGCACTGAATCACTATTGTTTCAATACCCAGATTATTTTATCCCGTGTCAACATCTTTATTTTCACCATTCATTCATTCTGCAATGATTCCAGAATGTTTATCACCTGTATGTTTTCTCTGAATGACATGGAATTTAAGTAATGTTCAAATTTTTGATGAAACAGAATCATCATTTGTATTGACAAATGTTTATTTCTTTGGCCGAGTTGAGACCATATTGAAGACAATGCCCAAATGTCTATAATAAATACGTGTCCCCTTTATGTGTCCAGTTTTTTAACTCCCCTTTTGGATTTCTGATTTATTAAAATCATTGAGTAAATTCCTTGAAATATGACATATGTAAGAGAAAAATAAATCTTCATTTGGTTGGTAGAATTTCTAGGGTTTTCTCAATTATTTTCCATATTACTGCCAACCTTTTAGAGACTGGCACCCTGATCGTTTTTCTCTCTATACCCCAGAGTTTTCCTTGGCACTCTTTGGATCAAATATAAACTTCAAATGTTTCTACTTATTATTTTTTTCTTGACTTTTAATATATACTATATCTTGGGTGGCACCTGTGGCTCAAGGAGTAGGGCACCAGCCCCACATACACAGAGTGGCATGTTCAAGCTCAGCCCTAGCCAAAACTATGAAAAAAAAAAGACTCATGGGATTAAATTGGACCCATCCAGACCAGATCATCTAGGATAATCTGTTCATTTTAAGGAAAAAAAAATATATGTATATATACACTACATCTCAATTTCACTGCAACTATTTAAAATTAGGATTGCCTACTTAAGTATCTTCCCTGTGCATGTATCTACCTATCCAAAAAGTTTGATCCTCTCTACCTTCCCCCAGAGGAAAAGTGGCAGCCCGCCTTTCCTTGACCTTGAGGTTTTTTACCAGTCCCCTAAGGATGCTCTCCTTTGATCAACCATTCATTTTTCTTCAAGCCACCATTGTTATTTATTTTAATACTTAATGATGAACCTGCAAACATTATGAATATTAAATGTTAAAAATCATAATTCCTCTGATCGCCTTATCTATTTTTCTATTTTCACAGCCTAGCCTTACACAACCTGTTCTCTTCCTACATTGCCTTCATCCTTCCAGTTCTCCTACTTGGTTTTCTAACTTAATAATTGGATGCTTTTCACATTCATGAGTTAAGGTGTTAGTTCGTTTAGATTTTTATGATAATGGGGAAAATAAAGGTAAACAGTGGTTGAATACCCAAGGAGCTCACGTATGAATAACTTCAGTATGTCTGTTTAGAAGCATGTCACTGTTCTGATCTTTTAGTACTATCTCTGGTGTTTGCTTGAGGATGCAAAATTTGTAGATGAAGATGTTGATGTTAAGTGAAGCTCCCCGACTGGCCTATAAATCAATGATGGAACCTTTGATACATTTGCTTACATCTTTGTTATCTGTGTAACTCATCATTTTGAAAAAAATATTAAAAGATTCCCAATGCTGAAAAGGTGATATCGTAAACAAAGTTTTTTTTTCTTATTTATAATAATTTGAACAGTATTATTATCTAGTTGGCACCAAGGACAGACAAATATTATTTTATAACTATGGTATTTTTCTCATAGAAAAACATATAGGTCTTCTGGGTGAAGACAGAGAAAGATTTTTTTGTTTTCTTTTTTAAAAATTTCAGATTAGTGAGTGGGTACAAGTGTTTAGGTTACATTGTTTTTGTTTGTAAGGTAAAGTTCAAGTTGTAGTTGAGCCCTTCACTCGGGGGCGTGCTGAACACCCCACATTGTGCACCTGAGGTGAGAACGTGCCAGTAACCTGCCCTCCCTCCCCCTTCCATTTCCATCCTCTCCCCTCCTGCTCACCGGAATATACTTGTGTTTTTCTTTCATATGGTTGCTTATATATGGCTTCATATTAATATTGAGTACATTGCATTGGGTATTTTTTTTTTCTATTCTTAAGATACTTTACTAAGAAGGAAGTATTTCACCTCCATCCAGGTAAACACAAAAGATGTAAAAATCTTCATTTTTTTCTTATGGCTGAATGGTACTCCAGGGTATAGATACGCCACAGTTGTTAATCCATTCCTGGGTTGATGGGCACTTGGGTTGCTTCCACTTCTTGGAAATTGTGAATTGAGCTGCAGTAAACATTCTAATACAATTGTCCTTGTGGTAAAATGGTCGTTTATATTCTGGGTAGATGCCTAGTAATAGGATTGTAGGATCAAATGGAAGGTTGACTTTTAGTTCTTTGAGAATTCACCATACTTCCTTCCATAGAGATGTATTAGCTTGCAACCCCACCAGAAGTGCAAAAGTGTTCCCTTCTCTCCACATCCACGCCAGCGTCTGCAATTTCAGGATGTTTTTGATGTGGGCTATTCTCACTGGGGTTAGATGGTGTCACAGAGTCATTTTGATTTTCATTTCTCTGATGATGAGGGGTGGTGAGCATTTCTTCGTGTGTTTGTTGGTCATTTGTCTGTCTTCTTCAGGGAAGATTCTGTTCAAGCCTCTTGCTCACTTATCAATGGAGTTGTTTGCTCTCTTCTTGTGGATTAATTTGCATTCTCTGCAGAATTTAGCTTTCAGAAGCTTCTTCACAGCCTTGGGGTACTCCCTTCTCCCTTAGAATGGGAGAAGATATCTGTATGCTGTCAATGAAGACACAGAGAGTTTTATTTCTGTGAACATCTCTCACTTACACATAATCAGTCCTACATTTTTTCATTCATTCCTGCCTGGGACAGGAGAAGGACTCCACTTTTGACTTGAGAAGTAAATTCTCTTAGCCAATGTCCTCTCCACAGATTCTTCGTTCTTTGGCTCCAGTCTTTATTCTTGCCTTATCTTCCACTTCTGAGCTCTGGACACATCTCAACTGAACTTTCCACCTGTTCCCACTCTTGCTCTGGGTGCACTTCATCCTGGGTCTGGGAAGACCTGCTCTAAGTATACAAGAATTATTCCCTACATGTAGGAATTCAGCCCAGGCCCCACAGGATCCAGAAGAGTTAGAGAGACAAGGATCCTTCTGAATATCTCAACAGGAGATCACAGGCCAGGAACCATCACTCACTAACAAAAAGAGAATGAAGTTGTTTCTTTGCAGGGAATAGACTTTAGTAAAACCCTGTATTTTAAACAAACCTTAATAAATGTTACTTTTGTCTATAAAATAGTTATATTAGTCTCAAATGTCCTAATTTTTCTCTTAATGGTTAGTTAAATATTTACAGTATAAAACAGTCTGTCTACCCAACCATCCACACATTCTTATGGCAATTTTACTTTTTAATATAAATGCCAGGCACTATTGTAGGTCCTGATGGTACACAATGAATAAGAAAAGTGAAATATCTGTGCCCCCAAGAACTTATGTTTTAGTGGGTGAGATAAACATTGAATGAATAGTTATACCATATAATAAGCAGAGGTGGTAAAGGGCACACAGGTGTTTTAAGGTCTCTGTGAGCTAAGACCTGAATAAAGGGGGGTTTTCATTTTGTGGTGACAGCATAGTTGGACCAAGGAATCACTTCCCTCTGCTTGTATTCTTTTAAAAGAAGAATACAAGAAGGAATCACTTCTTTTAAAAGAAGAATACAAGCAAGGAATACAAGCAAGGAATACAAGGAATCACTTCCCTCTGCTTGTATTTTTTCATTCTTTAAAAAATAGATCCAGAGGTAGCTCTCAGAGTGTGTTCTCTTGTGAAACATACTTCTTGCTCAGATTCTTAGCGCTGCTCATTTTAATGAACTGTATGAACCCAAAATAAGGTTGTTTCTCCAGAAAATAAAGCTGAGTAAAACAATATAAGTGTAGAAAAATCTTTATTGTATGGCTATATGAAGGCACTAAAAGTAAAATTATCAGAAGTCTCTTACTGAAAAAAAAACGAGTAATTATTTTCTATCTGTACAGGTTTAATCTTGCAACTTCCTCAAATACTAAGAAGATTTTAAAAAATAATTTTGCTTTTGTCTAGAATGGTAAATTATTTTTCTTTTCCCTTGATATCTCCTCAAAGATTATTAATTCACATTTTAGAAATGAGTTATTTTAATATTGCCATTGAATAAAAAGAAACCAGAAAGAAAACACAAATTCCTCAGTGTGAACTATAATTCTCTAGAGAATGACTTTTGTACACAATGATGTTCCTTGTATATTACTGGGGTGGGATGGAGGGAGTTGCCTTTCCTGGAAGGGGACTGGACAGCCCTGTGGTGCTCTCCTCTGCCTCTGCTGCTGGCAGCACCCCTCGGCCCCTCCTGTGCCCCAACTGCTGCTTATCCAGGGTCAGTCCAGACAACACTGCTAATCCCCTGGGGGTAGCACTTGGGAGGAAACCCACTTGCTTTCACTAATCTAGATCTCAGGTAAAATTTCATGTTAGAAGAAAATCTAATTATTTGAGCTTTTCTATCTTCAAATTCTAGTCATTGATTACATTAGTTGGGGTTCTCCAGAGAATCAGAACCAATGGGATGTGTATGTATATGTGTGCATGTGTATATGATTTATTTTAAAGAATTGGCTCATGTGATTATGAAGGGTGGATGGCACATTCCAAAATGGAAGGCATGCCAGGAGGTTGGAGACTGTAAATCCAGTCTGGAGGCTGTCTGCTGATGGAATCCCACTTGCTTGGGGTAGTCAGTTTTTTGTTCTAATCAGGTCTTCAACTGATTGGATAACCCCCACCTCCCACCACATTATGGAGGGTGTCTTAGGTAGACTGGGCTGCCATAGCAGAATACCACAAAGTAGTGGCTTATAACTAATAGAAATTTATTTCTCATGGTTCTGGAGGCTGGGAAGTCCAAGGTGGAGGCAGAATCGGAGTCTGATGAGGTCCCACTTCCTGATTAGTAAACAATCATCTTTTTGTTGTGTCTTCATATGACTGAAAACAGAACCAACTGTCTCAGTTCAGTTCTCTTTGGTAAGGGCACTAATCCCATTCATGAGGGTTTTGCCTTAATGATCTAATTGCCTCCCCAAAGCCCTACCTCCTAAAATCATCTAATCTAATTAGTGATTGGATTCAATCTAAGAATGTTGGAGGGACACAAACCTGGTCGTAACAGAGGGAAGTCTGCTTTAATCAAAGTTTAGCAAATTACACTTCAATATCAATCATTCCAAAACACCCTCATAGATACATCCACATTAATGTTTGACTAGAATTCTGAGCATGATGACCCAACAACTAAATACATAAAAGTAAGCATCATGCTATTTCTATAAAAATATAGTGACTATAAAAAGTAGTTACTAAAACTTGTATGTATAGTTCAAAAAAGAACAAAGAAAGAAAGGCAAATTATTTTGGAAAATTATAGTAAAGAATATAATATATACCCAGCAAAGAAGTTTCTGAGAATCAGTCACTAAACAGAGCAGCAATCAATCACTAAACAGAGCTAGAAGAAGCTTTTAATTCACTTCATCCCGGCGTTCTTAACACAACCCCCTACTTCAGGTCCTACCAGATATCTAATATTATACAGAGCAATCCAACACATTTTAAAAGTTTAGAAAGAGTATTTCTATTTTCAAAATTAGTAATCCAGCTAGGATGTATTTTTAGATATTATTGTGATAATGCTTTTAAATTAAAAATAATTTCTCATTATTTGAATTTTATCTCCTCAGGGTTCTTAGAAATTTAAAAAAAAAAATGAAATTGCTTTCAGTAGGACACCATGTGTGTTTCATTGTTTACAAGTCTATTGCTGAAAAATAGAACACCCACCGAAATAGTCAATTAGAATCAGAGGTCTGTGGCACCCTGGAATAATGGCCTTAATCTTTGTTCATTTTCTACTTTTATCCCTACTTTTAAAAATTTCTATGCTTCCTTATCTACAAGTCTTTTTTTTTCCTATAAAAAAATCTTTCAATCAGTCATTTGTTCATATTTGCATTCATTGAAAATCATTTGCTAAGAACTTAGTACATTGCTCATACATTGATGAATACTATTCAAACACTGAGGGTAATAATTGATTACTAGAATAGATAGATATATTGTTTTTGAAAAACATCTCTAAAAAAGAACCAAGGTTTTTAAAAAAATTTTCATCATTTGCAAGAATAGTGGGAAATACTGGTTTCTTCTAATAATAAATATCAAAGGGACGTTAAATATTCTCTGTGGGGCTAAATGTTATTATATATATGCAATAACATGGGTATTTGGTCAGTTTTGATCTAATTGTCTCCAGAGATGAGTATAAGTGTGCTCAAAATCATTTATTAAGACCACAATATATGCTCTTATGCAGGGTCACTTTTAGGTATCTGATATTTTAAAAGAAAAGGAAAGTAGAGAGAGAAAAAGGAGGAGAGAGGGAAATAGAGGAAAGAAGAGAAGAAACAGCTTCTCTCCTCTCAATGCCTTGCTGTTTCTGTGAAAGTGGGTGAGTCTATAGGGTAGACAGAGGCATCTGAGAGGGCTGAGTGAGTGTTGGATAGCCATAGAGAAGTTGGGACCAAAATTGCTCCTTCAAATCATATACAATTTAGATAGTGCCAAAGACACAAATAAGTATGAGACACATTTTTAAAAGACTGTTTATTCATGAAATTTGGTCAGGGAATCCACCAGTTGTTACGTTTATGTCTTTTTTGGTTTGTGTGAGAAAAAACAAAAGTCTTCATTTTTATTGATAAATAGGTTACATAAAAATTGTACCCTCATATTAATTAGATAAAAAATACTCAAAAAAAAAAAGATAAATAGGTTACAATTAACTAAATAGCAATGGTTTGCTGGAGGATAAAAACTGTCTCTCTTCACCCCACGCCCGGCTTTATGCTTTGGCCCTCTTGCTGGACACCTTGGATGCTGAGGCCTTAATGGGCAGCCAGACCTTCTTGAGCCCACAGGGACCTCTGTCTTCCTGGCCAGGTATGCAGGTGCCAACTTAGACCCACTGCCCTTGGCAGGGGAAGCTGCCTTGGCATTTGGTCTCTCCCTAGACCTCTGGGCAGAGGTGGCCTTAGCCTTCATCTTCTTTTTGGTTGGGGAAGCAGCCTCATTCTTGACTTTGGTTTTCCTGTGGGCCTCAGCATCTCCTTGGCTGCTCCTGCTGTTGACCTTTGACTTCCTAATGAGCCTGCTGGCTTTAGAACAGGCCTGCATGTCCTTGTCTGGCTTTGGGGGGGGGGCTTCCTGGCCTCACCCAGTTTTGCCTCCCTGTCTGAGGCCTTGCTGCCATTCCTGAGGGGCGTTCTCCTTGGCTGTACATGGTTTGGGAGTTGCCTTCCTCACCTTTCCAGGCTTTCTGATGCCTTATTCCATCTCACCCAAGCTAGGAGGGTCCTTCTCAACTCCTTAAACTCAACAGGAATTTAAAGGTATTAGCAAGCAAACTAAGTTTTATACATTTAAAAGAGGGAATACACAGATCATTTCTAGTTGAAAAGTATTCTATTATGGTGGTGGAGTGTGAGATTTCTTTTTTCTTTTCTTTTCTTTTCTTTTCTTTTCTTTCTTTCTTTTTTTTTTTTTTTTTTGGAAGTGGGAGAATTCCTAATTGATCTTCAGGTACTCTTAGAAGTCCTTATTTGGCTGCACAGGGCAAGTGGCGAGTTCAGGGTCATTCAAAGGGAGGATTGTTCTGGGTTGGAGGCCTTGGTATTTTCTGTGGCCGTCCGTTACCTGGAGCAAGTGAAGTTGATGAGGTGCTACATGATCAAAGTTTCTGAATGGCCATTATGGACTGTTGGCTGTCGTGGCAGGGAGTTGGCCATTAGTAAAGAGGTGGAGGCCTCTCTAGGTTACAGAAAACATGAAGTCATGGAGTGATGGGAAGTAAACACAGGTTGTCACTATTTAAACAAGGAAGGGCCAGGTGCGGTGGCTCATGCCTGTAATTCCAGCACTCTGGAAGTCCGAGGCAGGTGGATTCCCTGAGCTCAACCAGCCTGAGAAAGAGTGAGACCCCGTCTCTAAAAATACTCAGGCCTTGTAGTAGGGGCCTGTAGTCCCAGCTACTCAGGGAGGCTGAGGTGGACCACATGAGCCCTAGAGTTTGAGGTTGCTGTGAGCTATGAGATGATACCACAATACTCTACTAAGGACAAATGAAGAGAACTCTGTCTCCAAAAATGTCAATTAATTAATTAATTACAATGATAAGACCACGCTGATGAAAGATCATGAAAAATAAAGCTTGTGTTGCTAGAAAATGAATTTTGAATGCCTGAGTTGAAAGTTAGGTTTGATAGGTGAGAACGAGAACTTGGGGTATCATTTATAGGATTTTGGAAGCAGGCATGAAGAGAGAACCAGATTATAAAGAAGGTTGTGAGAGCTGCATTAATGTAAAGAGACCAGGTGGCTTATAAGTCAGTCATGGCCAAGTGTAAGGTTGTTACTTTGAAAGTGATTCTAGCCTTAAAGATCTACTGTTCTCTGTAGGAAAGAAAATACTTGATATTTAAGCATTGGAGAAAAAACATGCATACACATGCAATTTCTCAATACCAGAGACTGGGGGACAATTCTTCCCAGCCTAATTAGCTGAAAATTCAAAGCAAACTCCATCAATGAAGAGTTTGTACAGGGTTAAGAAAACTACTTAAGTATTACACGCTCATCATAGGAGCCCATTTCCAGGTCATCTTTGAACCAACTAGTTAAAAACATCTAGATAGAAGAAAAGGCTATGGAAAAAGAAATAGTTTATTTTTATGCCTAAGGTTCTAGGATTTATTCATTATGTGGGTCATTGAGTTTTAGTTTCTTAAGTTCATAAGTATGCAGAGATTTTATCCAAATGTTTCAAATTTATGTTTTATTTACCACGTAAGAAGTACAAGTTATCAAAGTTACTATCAATACATTCTCTTCCCCCAAGGAGACCTTGAAACCTCAATTCTCAGTCAAGTTAAAAAAAAAAAAAAAGAAAACAATTCATCTTGTTGTCCGCCCTCTGGGTACGATCTAGGTGATTACATCTCTGGACACTCCAACAGCTGTCCCTTGATCATCAGGAAACTGTAATTAGGGCAGCCCTTTGAGTAACACAAGTTGTCTCCTGTAATAAAGGAAGATATTGGTGGTAAAAGAAGTTTGAAGCATCATCTTTAATCTCCCTCCCAGCTCACTGCAGATTCAAAGCTGGACTTCGGAAATTCAGCTGACTTGGGGAAAATGAGGTTTTCAGTCTTTGCACTTGTCAAAAGATTTCAGTTGATCAAGCCCTCTTGTCATGTTGGGTGGCACTTCGAGTAAACACAGATTCTTCCCATGTCAATGCTGGTGCATGGTCTTTGTTGGCGAGCTCTCTTCTAAACTGTCCCCCACCCTTTCTACACATGTTACTTTTGCCTAGAGAGCCTGGCTAGGAAGGGGAGACACAACCTATCAACAAATAATGAATGAGTGAATGCGTGCATGAATGAACATTATAAATAAATAAATAAGTTCTGCAGTAAATAGAAAAGCAGGTTGTGCCCACAGAAAGGGTAACTAATGGCTTATCACAGACACTTACACACATATTCATTTGAAAGTTATCGTTAAGCCTCCATATCAGCTACTAGAAAGATGCAGATGTTTTAAATCAAAAAAGTTGGACCCATTCATCCTTAAAATTTCTTTCAATTCAATGAATCTGTGAGTTTTTAGGATTAATAAAAGGCAGCAGGGAGTAAGAATTCCGGGAACCCAGGAAGGAGTGCTATTTGAGCTGTAAAATATGTACATATTTAAAGGTAGGTTCTCAGATAAAATGATTATGAGCCCACATCACCGTTTGATTTTGAACATGCTGTTGATTGCTGAGTAAGCCGAACTCAAAGACTTCTCCCTTCTGGCAGAAACGTTCGAGTGAGGGGTGGCAGAGACACATGATACAGTAAAGAACTGCCTGGTCAAAGATCAGACTAATCACAAGATGAATTAAAGATGATGGCAAGTTCCAAAACTGGCAGTCAGCTGAGCGGATCTTCCTAGAAAGAATCTTTAAATATCTTGAAAGTCTATCAGAAAATTGCTCAAGTATTTTTATCAGGGATTCTAATTATTTCCAGGAAGGGCTGTGAATTACATTTTGCCAAAAAGTTCTGTCCCACCACGGATTTGGTGACAATTTCTTTTTCTCAGTTTCTGGTGTCATCTCTTCTCACTTTCTTTTCTCCTTTGTTCACTTTTAGTAAGTAATTATAACTTCCTGAATCTCCTTTCTTTCATCTACAGAAAAAGGGGGTGGGGGGACAATAATTTCTACCCAAATGAAAGAATAAGGCTAGAAAAGCAATTTTTTCTTTTAGAGACGTCTGAGATCAATGACTGGCTAATCAAAATTATGCATTAAAGGGTAACAATGATAGGAGATACAGTTTTCCATTCTTTGGATTCTGATACCAATTATGATACCAAACCCACAATAGACTTATTGATTCTCTGTCATTTATCTGTCAAACATTGACATCTCCTGCTGTGTTATGCATGCTCTCTGCATTTTTATAAAAATCAACCAATACTCAAGGTACAATTATTATTCCCATTTTACAGATGATAGAACTGAGACACTGAAAGCGCAAATTGCGAGCGAGGGTCAGCAACCGCATTATATTTGGCAGAGACTGAGGTTGAACTTGAGGAGGCTATCTCCTGTGTTTAATGAACTGTTCACTAGTTGTTAACCTGTCATCTTGCTGGATTCTCTACACATTATGTTGGGCTTTGTTAGGGATCAAATGAAAACAGGTAATCTTAAACAAGTTGAACTTGAAAGAGCTTCTGGGGAAGGGAGTAGTATACCAAGTTCAGGTTGTTAAAATGTAAACCATTTCCTGTGGAGTGTTGCCTACTGCCCATTCTGGCACTTGCCCCTTTATATTATAGTCATCAGTCTCTGGATTGAAACCTCTATACTGGATTGGAGCATCAGCCCTGTGGTTCACCATTGTTACCTCAGAAGACAATATCGAAAGAAACCCAGGGCGGCTCCTGTGGCTCAAAGGAGTAGGGCACTGGCCCCATATGCTGGATATAGTGGGTTCAAACCCAGCCCTAGCCAAAAAATAAAAAAGAAAGAAAGTAATCCAGAAGCATCATTTTTAACAAATGTATTCTCTAGCAGCATAGAAGATTCAGTCAGATTGAGTTTGTAGCCATATGTTGTTAGTCACCTTAACAGGTATCTATTTAGTTTTCTTTAAAGAGGAGATGCAATATCATAGGATAGAGCCTATTATTGACTTGGTGTTTTTTTAGAACCCCTGCCATTTCCTTGAAGCATACAAAAAAGAAAATCACTGTCTCAGATGGTATGAGGATGAAAGGATCCATGTTCAGGACAGGAGCCCAGAGATCTCTGAAGATGTTCAAGGCAAAAAAAGGAATAATGATCAGGTGTAGAGAATAACTAGTAAGTGTAAGATTGCTGGCAGCAAAAGTATATTTTCAAATTTGAGAGGTTAACCCTTAACCTCTTTCCAGCAGACTGGAAAGAGTTAACCCTTTCTTCTCAGACTTAGAGATCAGGAGAAAGGGTATGACTCGGGGTATCCTGAGCCCACGTGACTGATCATTCACATTTACAATCATGAACAGTCCTCGGGTTAGTGGCCCCCGAGGCTGGGACCATGCCCTTCGGAGTGACATGTTCTGAGTGTATCTGTGTCCAGAGCTGTTCTCACTGTACTACTATACTGTGTGGCATCTGTACTAAGACACCTCAGAGTATCTTAGTGGCAGGTCTTAATGTTCTATGATGTATTATTCCTATTTTAATGGTGAGGGCCCTGGACTTTAAGTACCTTGCTCCAGCCTCACAGTAAATGGCAAAACTACCACCCATCCCCTCTCGCTCTGACTCCAATCCAGGGATCAGTGTCTGCTCTTTAACCTCCTGTCTCTCTGAATTCTTCTGACATTAGGTGGACTTTCTTTTGTTTTCATCTTATTACAATGTTATGTTCAACCTCTTTCATGGGGAATTTTTGTGAAAATGAGAGGTATCCGTCAGGTTGTAAAGCACAACTTACCCTCACTACGACTCGGTAGAAACATTAGTCCTTTGGGAGACCCTCTGATCACCTGGTGGCAACTATAGCTGGTCTTTTCCTCTACTATTGGGTTCTGTAAGTTTTTCTTAATACAGCTTAAAGTGATATTGTGTTTACAACTGCATCAAAGAATAAGATTCTAGCTCTTATACCTCCAAAGTATTATGAGGATAAAACAAGATAGAGAAAAAGTACAGTTAAATACTAGTAATAAAAATTAAATTCTAAAGAAAACTTTTAAAAAATGAAATTCTACTCTAAAACAAATAATTTAAAATCAGATAGTTATTTTTGAATTAAGAGTTTTTATTCCTTTGTTTTAAGGAGTTTAAATAGGCCGGGCACAGTGGCTCACACCTGTAATGTTAGCACTGTGGGAGGTTAAAGCAGGTGGATTGCCTGAGCTCAGGAGTTTGAGACCAGCCTGAGCAAGGGAAAGACCACATCTCTACTAAGAGTAGAAAAACTAGCTGGGCTTTGTGACAGGTGCCTCTAGTCCCATCTGTTTAGGAGGCTGAGACGAGAGGATCACTTGAGCCCAAGAGTTTGAGGTTACTGTGAGCAATGACGCCACGGAGCTTTACCCAGGGTAACGGAGTGAGACTGGGAATTATAAATAACTTCTTTTTTTGTTTTTCTGTTCATTCTTTCTGTAAAATAAATAAAATAGTGGAGAAAAGCTTAAAGCTTTTGCCTAAAAGTGCATCACATTTAATATTACAGCCATATGCTTTTTCCTATTTTTGATTATATGTGGAAAATAATATTTGATTCACTTGAATAATCATCTAGATTATTGGGATTACTTGTATTGCTGACTGTATTTAAGCTCATTCAAATTATACAGCTTGACATCTCAGAATCTCAGGTACTGACTTTAGGAACAGTTAAGCCAATTTTTTAAATTCTCATTGGAAGCACTGAATTGAAACGTTGTAATCTTCTCTAGAACTATCTCCTATTTCATGTTTCAGCAAAGACTTAATTGTTCTTTGAAGAATTTCTACTCTAAAAAATGGTGGCAATTTATGTTCCAAAGAAATATAATTATCTTGCTCAGAAAAGGGAAGAAACATAGAATTGCTTTTATTTTTAAATTATAATTGCAATCGTGTATTGGCAGCACATGTGAACAATTTAGACATAAAATTATGATGGGAAAAAAACCTGCAGCAAAGAAAGAACTGTGCACAGATAATGACCCTCCGTCAAGTCAAGTGCATTCTACTTATTTGTGTATTTATTTATTCAGGCTAGTCAATACTAGAGCAGCAATAGGGACTTTGCTTTTTTGACTGTCTTTTTTAATACCTATAATTGCTTTCAGTGGTGTGGTATATATTATATATTTTATTCTTTGGGGGCTATATGCTTTTAAAATTTAATTTAACTTTGTTTGATTTTGTATTTATTTCACAACTCGACATAAAGTTATTATGTCATGTCAAGAAAAAGTAGAGATAGTAATTAAAGTCATGATACATTTTATAATATAACCACTCTTTATCTGCATATAAGTAATGGGTGGAAATGTCTACATATTTTGATAAGGAAAAGGATGTGTGGCATAGGGCTTTGAAAAATCACACTCTCTGTATCTAACAATAAGATCGTTTATTGATGTAAACTACATTGGGGTGAGGCAGAAGGGAGCAGTGGCTAGGCAACGATTGTGCCTTATTTCTTTAACACACTAAAATGACACACCCTATAGACGTTAGGGTACAGAGTCCTCCTGACCTAGAAGGAGAAAACGGGACCTTCTGATTGACAGTATGAGAGGGAAAGACAGACCTTTGTTGTCTTAGTTTGTAAAACTCAAATGGCCTATTTGAAGGGTGTTGATAACTACACTTGAAAGGGACTCCGCATTTGTCTTAGAACATAAAACATCATAGTTGTCTTGGTCATGTTGCCATCAGTCACTGAGCACCAAGATGGCATGAAAGGTGACTTGAGGATGATGAGTGTGGTAGGAATATACAGATAGCTGGCATCCAGAGAGCAGGCTGGGAGTGGTGGTAGTGTTGAGAATAGAGAAGGAAGGCGGAGCGCACATTTCTGAGGAGAAGCAGGCACACTGACAGACAACTGCACAGGACAAAGAGCGTCACCAATGAATCTTGTGTCCGAAGCCCAACGACTGACGTCTGAAGGTGCACTCGGGAGGCGGTGAAGTTGCTTTGCCTGTTTATGGCGAGTCCTGGGCTGCAACTGTCAATGAATGGATGGGTTGAACTTGGGAGTCAACCACATGCTTCAGTGAAAATATATAGTGATGAGAGATAGACCCCAAAAGGAACATGGAGATTTGGATGTAATAATTTAGGTTATAAGACTGATGGACTGCATGGAGACTCCAGGAAAAAAAAAGGGCTATGACTGAGTCATAGGGAACTTATCATTCGAAATCAGGCATGGAAGCGAAGAAATGATTAGAGATATTATAGGAAAATAGGAAGGAAAGAAGGAAAGATGTGACGCAAGTGAAAAAGAATTTCATGAAAAAAGATCACTGAGAAATGTCAAAAACACTTGAGCATCAAGAGAATGAAAAAGGCTTTGGTTTAGGGGAAAAAGTGAAACTCAGAGGTGGCTCTTGAGAAGGCAGTTCTAGTATTGGAGTGATGATCATGTTGCTTAGATTAACAGGTTATAAATTACTAATTGTAAAAGTGTGGTAGAGCAATGCCCACCAGGCAGTCTTTTGGGGTCCAATTAAATATTTAGACTTCGAAGTTGGTCATAAGCTATGTTTGCCAAAGAGGAAGTGAACTTGCCAGATGGGGTCACATCAGATGTTCTTTCCCTTTCAGCAGAAATCCTTACACAAGTCCACTCATCAATCTAACCAGATAAGTGAACTCCCTTGGGTGTCTCAGGTAACAGCTCAGATGCAAGGACATGAAAGCACAGCCAGCAGGTGTAAGAACCTGTTTCTCATAATAAACATTACCTCTCCCTCATGACACCCTACATTATCATCTTGCCATTAGGCATTCGTAGGTCATCAATATTGCTTCAATCTAAATGCAATTTATTTTTTTTTAAACATAGAGAATAGAGAGACCCAAGGTCAGGAGTAAGCATGAAGAAGGTTAGGACTATATTTTTAAGATGATGACAAAAAATACAAGTGGAATGACTCCTGGTGGAATCCTGTTTCAGGAAGAATCACACAGAGCTCATAGGATGAGTGACTCGCTCAATAGTGCATTTTCGGTGGGGAATTGGGAAAAAGGGCAGAATAGATGTCTACTTTCAGCATTTAACAGTCTTAAGCACATAGTGAGTGCTAATAACCATGTGATTAAAATAATGAGTGCAAACAGGAGCACCAACTTCAACACCTTTGTGTTTAGATAGGTGACATACACAAGGGCAATGGTATTAAACAAGTAAATAAATATAGATGAAAATCATATAGAGAAAGGGATGGGCAAAGTAACAGGTGACAAGAAACCACAGGAAGTGAGTGAAATCACTCAAAGTGATGAGAAGTATCCAGCAAGAACAAAACAGGTTATTAAGTAAATACATTTTAAAAAATTCTTTTTAATTGACACAATAATTATGCATATTCATGGGGTACACAGTGATGTTTTAATCCATATATTGTATAGTGATCGGATTAGGATAACTAGCTTATTTACCACTTCTTTGTGTTGGAAACATTCATATCCTCCTAGTTATTTGAAACCATGTGACAATAAATACATTTTAATTGGAGTATGCCTATTTATGGTCTGTGTAGCCATATCATTGGTTCTGAACATTCCTATCACAGTTTTTGCTGACATACAGCATATGCACCTGCCATTGCAGCCCTCTAACTGCTCTCCTGTAGCTTGTAGAAATGCCCAGTCTCCTGAATGGATGAAGGGCGCTCGGGCATAAAGGTGTTATGCTATCTAGATGCAGCTAGAAATTGTAAGAATCAAGCTTATAGGAAAAACAGAGTAGACTGTTAGGGCTAGAAAGGACCTAGGAGAGGAGGATTCAGTACGAAGTCTATATTTTACAGATGAGGGAACTGAGGCCTGGAGAGTTAAGCAACTTCCTAAACTTGGTAACAATTGGAGACTCAAATTACAAGTCTGTGCTCCAGACTGTCCCACGTTGTCTCCAATAATTTGAGTTAAGAAAAGCCCATGTGTTCTCATTTATAAGTGGGAGCTGAATAAAGGATTTGTGTGGTCAAAGAGGGCAATATGGACATACTGCAATATGGGGACTAAGAACACAGGAGCCCGGTAGGGGATGAGAGACAATCCCACCTGCCATGTGCAATGCGCACTGCTCTGGTGATGGGCAACTGAACACTCTGACTTCAGTGGGATGCACTCCATCCACGTAACAAAGAACATTTGTACCCCGAAATTTTTTGAAATAAAATCTGGTGAAAAACAAATAGCTCTAGTCTCCCCAACACTCACGGGTGCTTTCACATTCCCTTTTCTACAATCTGATGGTTTTTTCCTGAATATGTTTGTACCAAACCCTGAGGCTTCAGAGTGTCAGGCAATAGTGGCAAGGTCCACCTGTCTACATAAAGGAAATGGGAAGAGGCGATGTTTCCTGTGGAAGCCTACAGGTATGAGCCACAGGATTGTATTTTGAGTGAGTACAGCTGATAGTGATTTCCTTCCAGTGTGTTTTATGAGTTGTGGTCCAGAGACAAGTATTTAAATCCATCCTCTGTTCTTTATTAGGTACCTGGCTGAAGGCAGAGCACTCAGCCCCTCTCAGAGAATATTATAGCTCGCAGAGTGGCTTTGAGAACCACAGAAGATTAAAGTGTGAAAATCCTGGGGCATTTTCCTCAGTGAATTTATTTTCTCCTTTTTAATATTTCTCCCCATATTCTGCCATCAAGGTTCTTGGAGTATATCACCAATGCAGGTTTCTTTTTTTATATTAATGAGTCTTGTGGAAAAGTATTGTCTAATATGACAATGACACCCTGAAAAAGAAGAGAGAGAATAAGATCTAAGTTCTCTGTGTAAGCATAAAGAAAAAATAAGTCTTGAAAACACAAGTTCTTTAGAGAAGATAAAGTTTATACAGGTGAAATTCAAAGAGAATTTTCTTATGTAGAACATTTATTGCAAATACAAAGCAACAAGTACATAATATTTCTGTTGTTTCTTTATTTTTTAAAAAGGCTTCAATTAAACCAAAAAACATTATCTTGAAAATAAAACACACACAGTTGAAGCTCTTTTTTTTTTTTTGAAGGAATAGACTTCTTATGATTTTTTGAAGGGTCAAATATAAAATACTTGGATAAATGGAGAATGTTATATTCTTTACATTATCTGATCTAAATACTGTTTCTGTCAATTAGGTTTTTGGAAGAAGATAGATAACATAATATTCGTGATTATACGGGTTTTGTTCCTGAATATGAACACAACTCTGAGAATCTCCAGTATTTACCACTGTATTTAAGTATATCTTCTACTTTCCTTTCTCCCTAAAGGAAAAAAAAGGTTGATTGATTACTGAGTCAGTCTTTTTGGAGATAATTGGCAAGTAAAGAGGTTTGGGAAGGCAAAGTGAATTTCTGAACAGAAAATATTTTTCTATAGAAACCATTGAAAAGGCCAAGAATAAAAGCAAACTAAACCTTAAAGATGGGGGAGCCATATGTAAAGAATGGTTTAAAGGTCACAGTGTTGTAGTCTGAAATTTAACATGAAATTTCTTCCGAGTACCTCTAAGAAAATACTCCCTAAGACAATAAGTGGAGGAATGGACTTAGGAGATACTCCCTACCCTGGTTAATGAGGTGATTAAATAACTAGAGACAACCTAAATGTTTTTCAGTTTCAAGTCTCCAAGGTACAATTCCCATAAAAGCTCATTCTGTAACACAGTATCATAACATCAAAAACATTTTTAATGTCATTATGAAAAATAAAAAGAAAATTGATCTTATCTATTACTTTACATGATTTGAAATTAATTTCAAACATCTATTAAAATGGGAGGAGAAAAAATTAGAAATATTCTAGCAAACATGAAATGATAAATGGAGATTAAATTGCATTTGTCCATGCTTTATTTTATGACATTTATTATTTCATTTCAGAATGTCAAAAATTATCATGAAGGATACCATAGAATCTATATAATTCTCCTTTTTCCTTCATGACTTTGGAGGGCATATGGACCTCTGAGAGAAGACTCGAGAGTGCTCCTACTGTGCAGTGCTTTTGGAAGGATGGTGCATATGCCTTGGGTTGATGGTATCTTAAATATTTAGTTAGAAGGTTGAGCCATCAACAAAGAAAAGACTCAACAGTCCCGTATATCACTGGACAAGAGACAAGAATAGAAGCTTCTTTAAGTCAGACAGACAGATGACCAGCAACCATATGAAAAAATGCTCACTGTCTCTAATCATCAGAGAAATGTCACCCTGCACCATCACCTAACCCTGATGAGATCAGCCCACATCACAGATTCCAAAGCTGCAGATGCTGGCATGGATGTGGACAGAGGGGAACACTATTACACTGTTGTTGGGACTGCAAATTAGCATAGCCTCTTTGGAAGGAAGTATGGATACTCATCAAAGAACTCAAATTAGATCTCCCATTTGATCTCTCAATCCCACTACTAGGTATCTTATCCAGAAGAAAAAAGGTTATTTTATCATAAGAACATTTGCACTAGACTGTTTATCACAACTCAATTTACAATCACTAGGACGTGGAAATGACCCACCTGCCCATCCACTCAGGAAGGGATTAACAAACTGTGGTACGTGCACACCATGGAATACTATTCAGCCACAAAGTAGATGGTAAATTCACATCTTTAGTAATATCCTGGATGGAGTTGAAATACATTCTTCTCAGTGAAGTATCACAAGAATGGAAAAAGTATTATCGAATGTGCTTGATTCTAATGTGAAGCAAGTAGCTGATCTGATGCACGTCCACATGGGAGAAAAGCTCGTGTCAGTTCAAGTTGGGGGGGAGGGATAAAAAGGGATAGGGAGTAGATTGGGGTGCTCTCACTAGTGGGCACAGGGTGGGGTGTTTGGCACACATTTGTGTGTGAAACACGACCAGAAGAGGGATTCTACCTAGCAGAATCAAATATTTTGACCTGGTTGTTTATACCAAAAAAAAAAAAAAAAGGTGTAACCAATCATCTCACCTGCATGAACAAGTATCTGTCTCTCTATGGGTGTGGAAACCCAGCAACTGTGATTCTCTGAATATGGTTCTTGGACCCTCAGCTTCAGGCAATGTTACTTTAAAACTTGCAAAAATGTAAATTGTTCTGACTCACCCAAAAATACTCAATTAGAAACTCTGAAGATAAGTCCAACAATATGTGTTATAAAAAGCCTTCTGGAGGATTCCATGGCTGCTCAACTTTAACCATTATGGTCTGTGGAAAAATTCAAGGCACAGTCGGACACACCTGTGTCCACATCGTACTGTCTCTGGCAATTCATACTAAAACCCTTGTCAGAGGCATATGATGTTCAGTTGATCCTAATAGTATGCCAGTAACTTTCAAATGGTTCATTTTAAAAATATAGCTGGTGATACCCTTCTAATTGTTCAGCGTATTCTAATTGCCCATTAAAACCGCCTGGGAGGTTTTAAAACTCCTGAGACCCTGACAATGGAGTAAAACCCAGGTGCCAGCATTGTTCAGGTTCCGCAGGTGATTCCAAGGTGCAGCTACATTTAGGGAATAGTTTCTTATTACACAACATTCTCTGCTCTGACTATGTATAAAAATTACCAGTTCAATTTCTGAAACACACTTTCTACCCCCAGAGATTCTGATTCAGAAGATCTAAGTTAGTTCCTGACTTTTTGTGTTTTTAAAAAGGTCTCCACATAAAATTCTGTGTAATGTAGCCACAGCTGCTACCAGCATTTGAAAGCTCTATAGAGGAAATCTCTCTGTTCTGCTTCTTATCAAGTGATAAGATAGAAAAAAAGAAGTCTTACTGTCACCCAGAACAACTCACCTACTGCATTTTTTTGATCTGTAGGTCAAAGGAGTGACCTTTTAGAACAAAAGATTTTCATATGGTATTTTAAAGTTATTTCCATTAGGAAAAAGTGGAAAATTAATCTGTAAATACAAAATTAATCTGTGACACAAAATGGTTAGCGGAAGCTAAAAATGTAGTATATTAGGAAAGCCAATTCTTTTAAAATTTAAACTTTAGGAATCTTTGTTACTAAGGATATTGTAATGCTGAGCAATGATTCTGAATGATTTTGATGCATCATTAGATAGACAAGCATCTGTTCCAAAAATGATTGGTTATTTGCTGGCAAAGCAGGACATATTGGGGAGTCATAATGAACCACAAACTAGACATAAGTCAAGATGATAACACTTATTATGACCATCTGTAATTAAAAAAATTCCATTATATTCATGTGAAGAAGTATTTGGAGTGCTATGAGCTAGATACTATATTAAGAACCAAGCAAAAATTACAGAGAAAGGATAATAATGTTGTATCATAAAATGAAGACCATTCTTAGAACCACAGTCTTTGCAATACTCTGAGAAGGCGGTGAAAGTGGATGTGAAATCTATTGAAGGATCTTACGGCACTGTTTGAAATGTTTAAAACTCTGCATGACTTCACTTGAACAGAAGGTTGGTAGAAGACTGAATTCAAGGGAAACTAAGTATAATATGAGGTATGGAAAGGAATTCAAGGGAAACTCAATATAATATGAAGTATGTGATGGGCCAGAATACCTCCCCCGACAAGTCGCATGTTAAAGCCCTGATCCATCCTCACTACCTTAGGATATGACCGTGTATGGAAACAGGGCCTTTATAGAAGTGAGTGAGTTAACATGGGGTTGCTTGGGTGATCTCTTATTCAATCTGAAGAGTGTCCTTCTAAGAGGACAGGACGTAGTCACACAAAGAGACTAAGACACAGGCGCACAAGGAGGGAAGACCATGGGGTAGAGGCGGCCGTCTGCAAGCCACAGAGAGAGCCCTCAGAGGAGACAAACGTGCTGTTACCTTGACCTGGGACTTCCAGCATCTATATTGTTTAAGCAATGGTATTTTGCTATGACAGTCCTATCAAACGATTGCAGATGGTAACGTTCTGTAGACAGTGTCTACAGAGTAATGGATGCCAGCACTGGGCAATGAACTGAACATTGGAACAAGAGTTAGTCAAAATGTAAAAATGTTATTTCTCTTTACAGCAGTTATCTGCAAGTCTGTGAAGTCTACTAAGAAGTGATATTTTCAGTGAAAATTATCTATTTTTAACCTCTGGTATAAGTAACCATTGTTCTTTCTTGAAAATGTGTAAGCAAAGCAAGAGGAACATCCCAGCATTCCACTGTAATTTATCTACCATCTGTTTGGGGACCAGATCAAAGATTTGTCTTAAATAATTGGAGTTATTACTAATGTAATACTAAGTGGTGTTAGGGCAAGGTTGTAGTATTTTCCTTTGAGTTTCTCTTTTATCTCCTACGCTCTGGGGATACTGTACCCAGGAGTGAATTAGACTAAGGTCCCACCTGCTGCTGCTGTGCCACTTACAGACACCATTCGCGGAGATCCAGTCCGCTTCTGATTCACACATGTGGACGCTTTACTAAAATATGACCTTGGTCTCATTTCTCTCTCTTCCTAAATTACTAAAACTCTGTTTCACTCTTCGGGGAATTAATTTGAATAGTACTAAAAACAATTTGCATAGCAAGACGTACAGGAGAAAACCAGTGTGTATTGGGGTCTGTGGGACGCAGCTCCCAGAGTGGGGTGCACTGGGCTCAGAGGGTCACTTGGCATCACCCGGCAGACAGTGAAGGCCTGCAGTTCTGACCTACGGAGCTTTGTAGGTGTAAGCAAGAAATTTGCTTTATTTAATTGCCACATTTATGACAGTGACAGATATAGGGTAAACCTACTCTATTCTCAAAAGGTGAAAGTTACAGAAAATAGAAACACGAGAAGTGAAAACATGAGTGGCCACTACACTAAGTAAGGTCCACCTTATGCAAAGCCTGAGTGACTTCTCACTTCCCTGCTGTAAGGTGAGACTCTCAGGAAGTGCTGTAATCTGAGCGGTTTCCCAGAGAAGCATGGGCTTCCGCAATTACGTACTTGTTTATTGTAGGAAGTGTGTTTTAGACATCTTTTGAAACTCAGACACTTCATGTCAATGTGTTTTTGGATCATTTCTTTTCTGTGGAAAGGACAGGGTAGGATGGGAGAATGGGGTAATGCTCAAAGGGGGAAGGGACAAAATTTCAAGAACTGGAGTTATAAATAGAGAATCTAAATGGCAGTGGCTGAGCTTCAGGACGAGCAGCCGTCACTATGGTCCCTGCAGGCACTGTGTCTGCTAGTTCAAGTCAGATCAGTGACCCTTACCTTTGAGACTCCTGATGCCACTGGGCGGGACAGGTGCAGCCAAACCCTTACAGCTGTAAGTACCTTAAGGCAAGAACCACAGTGAACGTCAAGACCACACTGCAAGCCAGCTTACAGCCTCAGGGAGAACTTCAGGGGCTGCAGACTGAGCGAATGGCGTGTCTCGCTTAATTACGTTAGCAACCACTAATTGCCATAACCAACCATAGTCCAGAAGATAGGTTGAGATCTAGAAGAAAAATCAAGAAAACGTACATTTTCCAGATGGAGATTTAAAATTCTACCTCAGAGAGAGTTATTTATTACTTAAGCGTTCTGCAGCATCGCATAGAGCAGTGAGCTCTGGTTAGTAGAAGGGCACTCTTAGGCCTCTGAGATCAAGATCACCCTTATAGTTGCAAAGCTTGTCCACTGCACAAGACTCCCAGGTAAGAGGTGAGTGAGGCGTGTCGAATTCTGCTCCTGACAAGCAAGGGTGAGAGTACCAGGGGAAGGGTCACTACTTTTTAATGTGCACAAGCCATAACGCCAGCAAGGCTACCTCTTTTTAATTTACTAATTTGAAAAAAGTTGCAGTGGGAGCCCTGAGTTAGTCGTTTGCCCCTACGGAGTATCAACCTCAGTGATGTGGGCAGACGGAGCAGCACTGAGATCTTTCGGGGTGAGAACCTCCGTGCTTCTTGTGACTCAGGTATGTGGGTGCCCCGAGACTGTGCCATGAAGAACAACGTCCTGTGGAGTTACCTCCGCGGTCTTAGAGAGCTGCAGCATTCTGTTCACCGAGAAATTTGTGCTTTCATAAAAATGATTTTAAAACCCTATTATTGCAGTGAATAAAATGGGATTTTGAGCCTATTGTTGGATTTAATCATTATTTTTATGGCAGAACTGGGGGTGTGGGAGTAGTTATAACTTGTTGTTTTTTTTTAATCTCTTTTATTAAGTCATTTATCATAAGCAAAACTCAGTTTCTGACCTTGGTTCTTTATTTAAGTTTCTAACTTATCTGTTGCTGCGCCTGTTGTGTATTCCCATTTTAAGTCCCTCAGGGTTAGAGAATAGTTATTTCATTTTCTCTAGCAAAAGCTGGTTAGCTCTCTGGGACAGCGCTATAGTTAAATGGCAAAAAAGAAGCGTTGATTTTGAAGTTAAAGCTACTTAACAGAGAGGATTAGCGGAGCCACGGAAGGCTGCGAGTCAACCCGCCTACACAAAAGCTTCCTTTCCAATAGGTTTTCTGTGGCCTCCTGGATTTCTTGCTGGGCTCAAGCCCAGGTTTCTGATAAATAGACCAAGGCAGGAAAAGACAAAGCAGGAAAAGAAAAAGGCTTTTTTTGAGAATAAACGCTTGCCTTACAGTGTTCACATTCAGCAATTTTTACGTTGCTGAACCCATTATTGCTTTATGTTATATTTATTTATGATATCTGCATACATTGAATAGCCCTATAACACTTTTTAAAAATTTCAGCAAATAACAAAAAGCATGCAAATTCAAAGATAATAGTAAACGTAATGGAAAAAATTATTAAGGAGGTTGTGCGATTAGATAAGAATGGATGATACTCAATGAGTGAGGTAAAACTGGGATTATTTTACCAGCTTTGATATATTGTATTCCTCTAGAATCCCGATGCCTTTGATATTTACAGCGCACACTCTTCCTCTCCCTGAAATTCCATTCCTTTCCTCCTATGCTAACCACCTTTTTCACTCCTGAATTCTTACAGTCCTGTTTCTCATCATAGCATTTATCAGACTGTTTGGATAGCATAGGGATTCACTTATTTGTTGAATAAATACATACCATGAAAGTTGCCCTTTTTTAAATAGTACTGTAATAAATTTATATTTGTAAAGTATGTTTTATCTTATGAAAATCTTGGAGGACCTGTGGCTCTGTGCTCTTCATTCTTGACTAGAAAGGTGAACGTGTAAGCATTGCAATCCAAATTTTAGGAAAAGGATTGATTTTTTATCCTACTATACAAAACGATCAAAGGATGAAAGGTTCTGTATTCTCCGCAGGGGGTATTCAGGTTTTGTGTGACCTAAGGCTTTATACAAATTGGAGGTGAAGAAGCTCTAAAAAATAAAATACTAGTCTATCAACACGTGCATGCACGTTGAGTAAATTCAATGAAAATTTAGCAAGGGACAGGCCCAAAAGGGGTAGCAATGCACCTGTTCTGGGTGAAGGGCATACTTAATAACACTAACTTCAAATGTATCGTGCAAATGAACATTATATAACCAAGACGTTGTACCTTTATACTACTGTGAAATAAAAAATAAGTAAAAAATATAATACAAAATTAAGTACAAGTTCTTTATAGAAAGAGCAAAAACTCACAACAAAATACTAGAGCCTCGGAGCCTCAGGCCCCTTATTTTCTGAGGTCTCACTGGATTATTTACTGGAAATATTTATAATGGAATGCTTCCTGAGTGCAACTTGGTCTCCTTTCCCTAGAAGGGAACTCCTAGAACTCCAGGGCTCTAAAGCTTCAGCTTAATTAGCCTAATAGTAAATTCCCTACTCGTTTGTCTTTAAGGCAGTGATTTTTTTTTAATTTTTATTTCTTTCTTTTTTTTTTTTTTGCTTAATGAATAAGTTTATTCTTTTAAATCAGAAAAAACTCATATAAAATTGCTGTTTGCTTTAGCTTTCAGCAGCTTGCTCCTGAACTCTAAGGAAGCTTGCCTTCTTTTGAGCTACCTGATCTTTCTTCAGGGCAAGGGACATTTTGGGACGATTCCATCTCTTCTTTTTAACTTCTCTCTTGCGGCTATATGAGATAACCCAGTCTATGAGAAGTGATTTTTTTTTTAATGGTGAGCCACAAGAGGATCTTAGGTGTGCCCTGAACATTTTTAAAGATCGCCAATTAAATTATTTTCAAAAGAAGTTCAAAGCACAATAAGCATATTCTTTTTTTTACTCTTTTTTTTTTAATCAATGTAATTTAAGAGTGTCCTGGAAGTTTAACTATAGGCTCAAGTGTACTCTGTACACACATACACAGAAGAATGTTCCAAAGTGCACCTTTGTTTTTGGCTTATCTACAGTAACTTTTAGGTAAGACATGTTTTATTCAGGCACTTTTTTGTTGTTGGTATTTGGTTGCAAAAAACAAAGACTTTGCAAAACCAGAAAGAAAGGCTCAGTTTGGGAGCTGAGAGTGTGCTTGTTCATTCGATGTAATCATTTTAAACACACGTTATAATCCAGGGCCTGTGAAATACAGTGCCTTTCCTTGTGGAGAAGGAGCTGGTGTATAATCACCAGTCACACAAATAAATGTGATGACAACTGTGCTGAGTGTCAGGACAGACAGACAGCTCTCTGACACTTAGGATGAGGAAAGGCAGAACCAGGGGTCCTGGTCTGTTCACATGTTTATTTGATCCTTCCCAGTTTGGGTGGTGTTGGGGGAGGAGTGGTCAGGCCAGTCAGGAACGATTCCCCTGAGGAAGTTTGAATATTGGAGCCGAGATCTAGGCACAGATCGGAATTTACTGGGTGAAAGTGGTCGGGATGAGGGATACGGGGTTTCAGGCCATGGGGTTAAGAGGAAAGAATAGAAGAAGATCCACGTACTAAGGTAAACTCAAACTGGAGGCTGCTTTAGAGTTGATAATAGCTCTAGTGAAAGCAGAGGTCTCGACTCTTCTTTCTCTGCCTCTGCTGTCCAGTGCATTGGTCTTGGGCGCAGGTGACTATGAAGCACTTCAGCTGTGACAGCGCAAACTGAGGCGTGGGCCTGGGTCAATACTCAGTATCAACTAGTGAGTAAAAGACTTTGTACGGGGACCAAAGCAAATAGAGCAGGATGGCTCGTTAGAACTTTCACACGAGTTGAACGTTAAAACAATAATATTTTATGTATTGGGTTAAGTAAGATATTTTATGAAAATTAAGTCACTGGTTACCTTATCTTTGTATGTAATGTGGCCACTAAAATATTTGAAATTACATATGTGGCTGCTCTTTGTGGTTCCCTTTATCTCTACTGCACAGTGCTGTCCGGGAAAAGGCTTTTAGCCATGGCCGTATGTCCCTATGGGTCTGCAGGACAGAGCTGAGGCGTTAGGACCTCTCAGAGTTCTGCCTGACATCTGCATTTTAGACACAGCCCCTCCTGTCACCCAGGTGGTCCACAGGCTGCTCCCAGGAATGCCGCGCCTCAGACCTGTGCATTATTTACCATACATCTGCTTCTTTCCACCTCTAAGCCTCTGGTGAGCCGTCTCTTCCAGGAATCTTCTCCTGTCGGACAGTGTTATGTGCAAAGTCACTGGTGATAAATCACCAGACGGTAGGACCACCGTCATGGCAGCCCCACTCTGGACCCCCCCAGGAAGGACTGGCAGGTTATTTTTACCCCATGGCTCCTCCTTTTCTCTAGGAAGCCCCCAGGAAAGATAAAAATAGAACCCTTTGATTAGCTGGATTTTTCCGAAGTCAGGTTCAGAATGGATTTGTAGACCATCTTGTCTCTCCGCCAGCTCATTACATTTTGAGTAACATTATTGAACGTAGAACTTCAGTTTTTAGAATAGTAATGTAAGTACTTTCGTAAAAGGACAACTTGTATAGATCATGATAACACCTTGTTAAATGGAATAGATCCTTGTCTGAGCAGCTGAGCAAGTTGATGTTCCTTTAAAATATCATTTATTTGAGAAGCGGCTGGAATAAGAGTGTTTTTTTATTTTTCCTCTCCATTTAACTCTAGCTTCATAGAGATTATTGATTTTATTAAATAAATTCAAGCAACCTCTAACATTTTCTCCATTTCTGCAGCGTAATGGCTGATTGTCTTTGTACAAGATGCAGAACCTCACGTCTGGGCCAAGCTGTGGTCTAGCCTTGGACCTCAATTCCCCCCATGCTCGAGGCACTTTGCACACCACACAAACCACCCTGCATGTTATTCCTTCAGAGTCTGGGCCAAGCTGTGGTCTAGCCTTGGACCTCAATCCCCCCATGCTCGAAGCACTTTGCACACCACACAAACCACCCTGCATGTTATTCCTTCACAGTCTGGGCCAAGCTGTGGTCTAGCCTTGGACCTCAATCCCCCCATGCTTGAGGCACTATGCCCACCCACACAAACCACCCTGCATGTTATTCCTTCACAGTCTGGGCCAAGCTGTGGTCTAGCCTTGGACCTCAATCCCCTCCTGCTCCAGGCACTCTGCACACCACACAATCCATCTTGCATGTTATTCCTTCACAGTCTGGGCCAAGCTGTGGTCTAGCCTTGGACCTCCGTCCCCTCCTGCTCCAGGCACTCTGCACACCACACAAACCACCCTGCACGTTATTCCTGATACTGTCTCTGCTTCTTCACATTTCTGGAGTTTTCTCCTTACTGATTCCTCATCCTACAATCTTGCAGCCCTTCTCCATCTAACAAATTTCTACCGTTCCTCCTATCACTTCATGAAATTCTACATTGGTACTAAATTCGAACTCAGAGTGTTTATTTTCCTGTGTTTATTCCTCACCCACGAGCACTGGAGGTCAGGGTTAAGGTCAGTACACACGGTAGGACCTCTGTACGTTGAGCACCCATGGCACTGTAACAAGCTGGTAAACATATGGAGGTGTCAACATAAGGTACTGGGTCGACTGTACTGATACACGCATGTGACATATGCCTTGTCTGTGTAAATTAGGTTAAGTGCAGGAGTTGATCACGTAGGGAGGTGACAGCTATGGAAAGAGTAGATCTCTGATGACAACTACCACATTTCCACCTTCTGCCTTTACTTTTCTCCTGTCACAGGTTCCTAATTTCTTAAAGCTTTCTTTCTATGTGTGATTCAAATCTATTTGCCATCCAGGTGACTTATCTCATCAGATGCTTCTGTTTGCTCATGTCTGTTAAACGAAGCTATCTGAAGTTGGAAGAACAGTGCATAAAATGACGTGTGGGTTGTAGGCTTCAGAGGGGGACCTTGAGGGCTCTCGTTTCTTCTTCCTTACAAGCTGCTAGGGACGTCAGCTTATTTTTCGCTGAGGATAGGTGGAGTTGCCCCAGTGCTGAAACTGGCTGTGAAACCCTGTGCTCTGCTCCCTGGCCCACTCCCAGCCTGCAGAGTCCCTGGCACTGAGGACAATTCAAACTGAAGGGCGGGATGGAATCCTCCTCGCCATCATCGTACCTGACATTTGTGTTCTACATTGGGCAATCCTGGGCTTTGTTTGTGTTGTTTTAATTGTTGCTATTGTGTTGTTATTACCATTTGAAAATGACTATTTATAGCAGAGTGCTTTGATTGTGAAGCTTCAAGTCATAAATACTGATGAGCAACATCTTTTAAATAGAACTGTAACCTAAGTACCCATTTCTAAGCCCTATTAAGACAAATGAAATGATTGTAAGTTGAATTGAATAGCTCTTCTTTATCCTCCGTACAGTGTAAACTGCCACTTGACTTAAGGGAAGTAACCATTGTGTCAGCTATGTTACAGATGTCATGGCTTGCAAATACAAACAAATGAACTTGATGCCAAATTTGGGACTCATATTGGAATGTCATGCTTTTTTAATACAGACAGCTTCTTTCTGCATCCTGATTAGATTGAAGCATTGTTTCCCACTTTAACAGCACAGCATTTCATCTGAATAGACTTATGCTTGGAAGCTCATAAGCTCTTCTTGTGCTTTGGGAACAGTTGTAGTAATATTAATGACTATGCTGGATTTCTTTTTACTAATACACTTTTATATATGCAATTGAATTTACAAGAAAATTTTTCTTTTCAATGCTGAGTTCGATTGCAAAGAAAAAGCACAAATGAACCACGATGTCATGAATTAGTATAGAATGTGCAATGTAATTTAGCCCCATGAGCGTCCTGGAAGCTATCCACTTCCCCAGTGATGGGCAGAGCTGTGAGGAATGACACTAGTGCTGTTACACATGAAAACTGAGCTGTGCTCACCAGGGTTTAACTGACAATGCCACAGTGCCTTCACGGATAAAGGGCAAACTCTGTGTTACAACTCATCTCATGGTTGTGTGGTTCAATAATTTATCTTTATGAAGCACCAATGACAGCTAGTATGCTATTGTTCCTGTGAGTGAAATATGATGTGCTTGCAATATGTTTGGGGGATTCACTAACTAGGGCTCTGTAACACATAATTTGTAATCAAGTTCACTCATGAGTAGCTGAAATATAATGTTTCCAGGAACATTTAAGACTGTCTAGAAATCAGATGGAATTCTCTATTTAAATAGTCATGGCAGGAAAGCTCACACTGATGCCATAAGGGGCTTTTGAAGAATATTTGAGAAATTTAGAAAAGGAATAAAAAGTAAATGAGAGCCAAAAAGAGAAGCGCCAGAGACACACTGTGGCATGACGCAGCTAAAGGTGAGACGGGATACCTTGAACTTTTCAGGCACAAATCACAGGATGGAATATCAACACGAGAATAAAAAGTTGTGAGTTTAATTCTATTTGAACTTCTGAGTTAAGTTTTTCTTTTTTCCTTTGTTTTTTGCAGGATGAATAGAGATAATTCAAGTTTCTAAGCATAATATTGAGTATACATTTATCTTAAACATTTGCACATGTACATCATAAGCATATTGTTTGTGGGGATGTTGTAAAGAAGGAGTTAGCATGTTTTACTCATATAATAGTCCATAAGATACCAGATTGATCCTCTCAAGAAATCTCTAATTATACCATTTTTTCACTCCATAAACTTCTTACTGAATGAAGTTCAAGCTTCTTTTTAAAGAAAATTGTTAGAGGGCTGAGTGTGGTGTCTCATGCATGTAATCCCAGCACTCTGGGAGGCCAAGGCAGGTAGATTGCTTGAGCACCCTATTCGTGACCAGCCTGAGCAAGAGTGAGACCCCATCTCTAAAAAATAGCTGGGGATTGTGGTGGGCACCTATAGGCCCAGCTACTTGGGAGGCTGAGGCAAGAGGATCACTTAAGCCCATGAGTTTGAGGTTGCTGTGAGCTATGACGTCACAGCACTCTACTGGAGACAAGAAAGTGAGACTCTGTATCAAAAAAGAAAAAAAATTATAAATTGTATTATAAGTAGCTACTCAATATTCTTTTTTTAATGGGGAGAATATTGATCTAGTTAATGAATTCAAACTACTTAACTTGAAATTCAGAGTCCTTCATGGTATTGGTTCAGTTAGTGCCTCTTGTCTCATGTTTCTTTCCATACCATGAACTGCATATGAAGTACTCTTTCTAAAGTAGACACAATCCATTTTTTCATTCACCAAACATATCGAGGATTTAGAACTTGTGGGATTCAAAAATGAAAATATCCATATTCGATTTATTTATATTTAGTTACATATTCAAGAATCTCTGGAAGGGTTGGACACCACACAAGCAAAATGAGCTCCCTTTATTTTAAGTCATTTACCATCCATTGCCATAAATGGAAACTATTCCTTGAAGTCTTCCCTCCTCCAAAGAAAGTAATCCATTCATTCCATAGTTCATTGTGATTTCTTTATTTTAGGACTAGGCAACAACTACCTACTTTTATTCTTACTCCTCTATATGCAACCTCCAAGAATCAGTTCTTAATTCAAAGATAATGTTTCAAATAGTTCCTACCTTCCACAATCTCCAAAATTTGTAACAGTTCAGTAATCTGTTGAATGGGTAAAATCATTCTTTCCTCCTCCTTAATCATTTACTTCCTTACAAATGTGGGAGGGAAAAAACTGTCATTTCTTTTATCCATGAGTACAGTAGTTACAAAACCAAAACGTCCCATGATTGAAATATAAAAAAGAACTTGCTTTCAAAAGATTCCCAGCACATTTTATGCAATTTTATACTGAATAGAATTTTTACTTTTATAGAGGTAAATAAAACAATCCCACTGGAAATTAATAAAAGCATAATTATTGGCTCCATTTTTCTAGCTACAAAATTTTGCATTTATCATTTCTCTAATCCCTTCTAATGAATTTTTTAAATAATTTCAATCTAGCCTTTTGTTAAGTGTAAAGTAATAAAGCCTGTGTAATTATTTTTGAAGATGACTTTAAAAGTTATAAGTAGAAAAAATTAATAATTTTGCATCTATGATAGGGTTTTGTAACATTGCACTCTTAAAAAATTAGAGCTTACAATTTTCATTATAAAATTGAATAAATACAAATTAGTGTCTGTCCTGAATATAGATCATTATACATCGCTTGTTAGACACATCCAAAAATACATACTTGTAATAATAATTATAATGATGATTAAATAACTAACTCCAGATATAATCACTACGAACTTTATAACATTATGCGAAATATGTTAGTAACACTTATCTAAATTTCAACATGTTCTTATAACCTACATACATTTACTGGTGGTGAATATACTTAAATTTCAGATAATGTATTAAAAATTCTATATAGAATGAGTTTTCTTTTTAAAATATTATCTTTTTTTAGTTGAAAAATCTCAAAATAAAAAGTAAAAGGTTATGCTTTCATTTCTTGGGCAGGCTAATTGTGTGACTAATTTCTACTCTTAAATCTTTGACTCAAAACAATGATGATAAATCCTGCTGAGGAAGTTATTTTGTTTATTATTTTTCATGGTAGATACTCAGTAAATGATGTAACCCGGCAATAGGGCTCCACAGTTTCATTGTCAGTATTATTTATGTTTATGCCAACAGGACATAATCATCATCTAAAACACATATTCCACCAGCATCTGACTGTCATAAAACAGAGACTTTGACAGCTTCTTCAACATGAGCTCATTACTTGATATTGTAAGAGCCACATTATAGCGCCGATCATCATTAAGTCTCTGGTTCAAGAAGAAAAGTCGTGCTATGTGGGCTGTTAGTGTTGGTGCGTAGAACTGCCGCAAGACGACCCCCAGCACAGGGCCCATGTAGTCAATCCTGTGACGATGCTCTGGATGGTTCCCTATCTCACAGAGTGTCACGGGGCTAGGAAGATCCCAGCCCTGCTTTGGGCTTTTTCTGGGTGCCACTAGCAAGCAGCCCCCACAATCTCAAAACACGGACTCAGCTGGAACAGAAAGAGGAAGCCCAGTGGTGGCATCAGAGCTGAAAAGAGGAAGTAAGGCAGCAGGGGCAAATTAACAGAAAAGCTTAATTTTTAAAGCTAAACAGAACATACTTAAGATTACAGGCAGATAGAACACACTCGAGAGGATGGTGTGGGCCTCTTCCTCCCCTTACAGACTTGTTCCTTGTGTACATTTTCCAACCCCTAGCTTTGCTCTGCCTACTTCTAAAGTCTACACACTTCTTAACTCGTGTTTATGTATTTTGGGAGGCATCCACTGTGTTCTGGAAAGTCTCGTTTGCTTCATTTATTCGCTGATGGGTTCACCTAGGGTTTTGGTTAAGCTAACTCCATGGCATTCTTAACTAACTTCTTTGGAAAGTCTCTAAGATATTAATATGGCATTGATTAATCGTGGAATGCTGACTAACTTCTTTTTTAATTAGTTCTTATTGATCAGTCTTTCCATGGGGACCTTATCAGCTTAACAGTCTCAGAATTTTAAAATGTTTCAACCACATTCTTAGCTAATTCTGCTTTTTAATAGCCCCAAATAGTCTATCCAACCCACCCTCATATCTAAGCTAAGGAACTATCTGGGGTTTTTTCCCTCTCCTTGTTCCTTTTTTTCTCTTATCTTTCTCTCACTCTGTTCCCTGTCTGCCCCTAACCAATATAATGTAAAATACTTCAAACTTTAAATCATTCCTGATTCTTTCCTTGAGGCAACTTCATCAGAGTGGAAAAGGTTAAGTTTACAAGATGCTACATAAGGATCTATCATCATGTTTACAGGGGGACAGGGGATCTATCATTTATGTGGACAGGATTGGTTCTTAAAATCTGTCCACATACCAGAATGAAAAGTCATCTGATAGTGAATTAGAGTGGATTCTTCCCCTTATTCTATACTACAAATAATATTAGATTGTTTTTCAAAACTATAGAGCTAATTCTGAAATATTTCTTATGTAAAAGTAAGTTTTCTTTGAACCAAGACATTGCCAAAGTTAGAAAACCTGTGTTTAAACAAAGAAGAAAATAACAGTGAGAAAAAGAGCCTAGTGTTCAATTTCCATTTGCATGAGGTCCCTTTGAGAATGAATTGGGAGTAAATAAAATAAGCAACTGGGGTGTGTACAAGAACACAGTAACAGAAGCCCTCTTCTGTCCTTGCAAAGTTCAGAGACAAAAATGGGTCATGCTTCCTCCAGCGAGTCCTCTTCATATGCAGGCATCTCTTATGAGGACACAAAAGTCTCTCACAGAAGTCATGCTCGATAAAATGCAAACTCGGCTACGAAAATGCCAACGTGTTCATTTTTGGGATGCTCTTCTAGAGAATAACAATGTTCAGCTGAGATTTTTCTTTTTATTTGTAGTGCCCTTTGGGAAAGAACATTTTCTTTCTTTTAAAAGCTACGCAAAGTTTAACTCCAGCAGTTCATTGTTCCTTCTCCCATGAAGCTAGCAAGGAAAGACTAATGTCTTACTTAATGAAGCTATTCATTGCTTAGTAAAAATAAGAATTAGCAATAATAACTCTGATATTCACGTTAACCTTATTTTTGTGCTTTAACTCTAGAAATTGCTCTGATGTGGTATATTTCTACATAATTCGCTTTAAAAAATAAAGCCACTAGGAAATATAAATCCAGTGATATAGAAAATAAGATATCTTTTTTCATTGTTATTGTAGAAATTTGAGTTAATAATCTGTACAAAACCCAGCTAACAAAACCACAAGATTCGGAAAGGGCAGAGTTTTAATACTGATGATAAATAGAAGCTCTGAGAAGTGAACAAAAAAAAAGTATTTAATTCGAATTCTGCAAACCTGGGTTATATTCCCAAGTTTGTAACTGACTAGTTCATATTAGTGAGTCTTCTAATTTTTTGAATCTTGTTTATTCATTTGTTCTTTTTTTCACAATAGGAGGAAACCCTGGCTACTCCCCAGAGTGACCCCTATTGGGTTTGTAATGTTCACATATAACTTTCTTTAAATTTCATAGCAAATAAACACTGATGGAGACCCATCTAGTAAATAGCTGGAGCAATATTTTTTCATAGGTTGTCAGCATTCCATGTAAGCAGTCCCCAACATCACTTATTGTATGTTTCCGTTTGAAGTATATATATATATATATATATACACATATAGTCAATGAATTCTTTCATTCACTTATTCTATACTATGTGTACATATATGAAGCATATAAATTGATTGAATTTACAAAATTTATTTGCTAAAAATGTATTTTAAATAATATTCTTCTTTAAATACATCAAATGTATTAAGAATCTATGCTCTGTGAGGTCAATAAACTTTTTAATTATTTTTTGTTAAATCATAACTTTGTACATTGATGCATTTATGGAGTTCAGGATACTGCTTCGATATACAACGTAAAATGCTTACATTGAACTAAGTAACACATCCATCACAATTATACTCATTTCTTAATAGTTTTGAAATGTACCATTGCATCATGCACATTATTCCTAGAGATTCCTGGTGTCTAGGGCACTGCCTGATACACTGTATTGAATACATGAATGAAAGAATTCATTGACTATGTATATAAAATATTCCTATATTCACAGGAATTTAATTCATAACTACATTCCTCATGAATATGTTCTTCATGAATATATTTATTATAAGACTAAACCTGTGAACCTTAGCTTTTAAAAAACTGAACAATCCTTAAAATTCTACTAATAGATTCACATTTATTGAATATATTTAAGAGAAATGTTCATGAATATATTCATAAGAATGCATTCATATTCATGAAATACGCTCTAGAAGAATATTCTTTCACACAACTACATACTAAATTGGTAAATTTGATGAATTTGGTGAATTAGTCATCAATAATTGATTCTTACAGATAATAATTTTTGGCCAATCCTCCTTCAGAGAATTGGTTTTGGTGAATTGATCTAGAGCCCCTTTTCTTGGCTCTGAACTGCATGGAGGTCAGAAGGCCCCTTACTGGCTACTGACGTTCCCCCTCCCGTTTCAAGGGAGGTAAATCTGTGGGCTCAGATCACCTCCCTTGAAATCTCTATTGGAGAACAGAATAGGCCCCATCTTCCACACGGGGAGGGTTTAATCTCTACCTTAGACCAAGAGCTGCTTATTTAGCTCATTCTAGCTTGCTCTTTCACCTTCTTCTCCCTGGAGTCTGTGCCTTCTTAGTCCTCTTTGTTTTTTAAAGACTGTGGCTTTCTGTTGGGTGACATGTTAGAGGATATGAATCTGTAGTACCCCGAGTTAGACACAAAGAGGACACTCTGATTTTAGCCATTGTTCTGAGCATCTAATCTGCATAAATCAGGTGTGACGCCGTATGTACATCCTGTCTCAAGTAATGTGTGTTTTTTTCAAACTTATATCCGTGGCCACCAAAGGGCCTTTAGGAGGACATCATTGTCATTGTGAGCAAAGATTGAGAACATTCCAACTAATCAAGATGTGGTGCTGGTGAGATTTTAAGAGCTGAACATTAGTATATTTATCTCTTCTGGTTAGACTTGTTAGTCTGAGAGATACAGAAATAATAAGTTAAGAAGAATGAAGATGAAGAAAGCCTGAGAGAAAAAAATTTAAATAAAGGGAAGACGGGCTAGGCATGGCAGCTCACTCCTGTAATCCCAGCACTCTGGGAGGCTGAGGGAGGTGGATCGCCTGAGCTTACAAGTTTGAGAACAGCCTGAGCAAGAGCAAGCCCCCATCTCTAAAAATGGCCCGGCATTGTGGCAGGTGCTTGTGGTCCCAGCTACTCGGGAGGTTTAGGCAGGAGAATAGCTTGAGCCCAAGAGTTTGAGGTTGCTGTGAGCTAAGACACCAACACACTCTACAGAAGGTGACAAAATATGACTCTGTCTCAAAATAATTAATTAATTAAAATTTAAAAAAAGAAAGACTGTAGAATCTAAAGAGTATAAAAAGAAAGCAAAATGAACAAAAAAAGGTGATTAATTTTATGTGGGAGACCTTTCTTTGCCCTTATGATTTAAAACAGTTGTCATTCCTTCTTATCTGTGAGACATAAAGGAGCCTTAATCATGGTTGATAAGTTAATTAAAGAAATAAAGCCCTTACTTTTAGAAATAAAATTAGACAAAATTTAAAAGTGATATTACCTTTCAAAGCCCTTGAGTATCCTGAAGTCCTCATCAAAATTTTGATGAAGACTTTGTCTACTTTATCATAGTCCCCCAATAATACCTTTTTTCTTACACATCATAATTTAAGCCAAATGACTGGCACTGATAGCTATCAATTTTTCCATATTAGGAGTATTAACATTCAACCACTGTGTGAATACTTCCTAAGTTTTTGAATACTCTTGTGCACATCTGTCTCGTAACTCTTCAAAGATAAGTTATTCTAATTGTTTTTACCTTTTTAAGATATTTTGTTGAGTTATATTTTAAAAATGCTTTTGGCTTTCTTTATTTTTTTTATTGAAAGATAATATACATATAGAAAGTGTTCATAGCATGATTATACAGTTCAATGATATTTTAAAAATATTGAACATAACTCGAATGTAATTAACATCTAGATCAAGAAAAATAACCCTACAATACACTAGATTACTTTTAAATTCAATAATTGATTTTAACTACAGGGTTTCTCATCTAGCAACAAACCCTACGTAATGTTCAGTAAATGTTTAATACTGAAAACAACAAAATAATTGTGTTATATCCTAAGAAAAAAATCTCATTTGTGAACCTAATATTATCTGTAGCTAGGACATGTCTTATTAATAAGGAAAAAAAATGTTCTTTTCTATCATAGTATAAATAAACCATCTAGTCTACCACAGATTCCCTCAGACAATTACCTTTGTGGGATACTTCTGGTTATTGACATCTTTATCCTGACCATTTGTTGTATTCCAGAAAATTCTGCAATAGAGGACAAGTGCTCTTGCCAGAAATCTTATTTCTATCTTCACTTTCCCAGTACTTTCTTGGTCTCCATTACTTAGGTTGAATCACAGAAATGACAATACATTCCCTACCAGATTTGAACTGGTAAGAGGTCGTAGTTCTTTCTATGGTACTGGCTTCATCTTCCATATTAGTATGTGATTTATTTACCCCCAAGATTCTATGAAACTACCAGGAGTTCCCATCTCCTCTTTCCTAAGACACAAGATTCAAGTGAATGTCCTCGTATTCCCGTCTTTTCATCTCAGGTGAGATCTCTTTCTTCTATTTGAGTATTCCATGATCATCATATTTAACATTTAGAGTTATCTAGAAGGGCAAGGACAGATAGATGTGCATAGTACAGCCCCAAACAGGCAACTGCAGGTATGTAAGCATTTGTTTTAATGTGCTCTACCTAATTTTGTTTTTTTTTTCAAATAAATACATTGTCGTTGGTCCATTTCACTCTGCAGCAGATGAACGTATTTCAGTGTTAAGGGGTTAGCATTAGAAGCAACCTTGCAATAGGTTGGTATGAATCATTCATTTCAGGAATAAAAATTTCTACACCAGAGGGGTAAAGTCACATACTCTCATATTATTGTCTGTTTCACATGTCACACTGCTCTTCTGCGTTGTATGTCCTCTAATGAACATCACACATGTGCCCACGTATATGCAAACAATTACACAGATACGTTTCATATGTCAATGAAACTACCAGGCGTCCCCATCTCCTTCTTCCTAAGGAGAAATTACACATTGATTTGTGCAAACAATTACACAAAACTTATGTACATGACACCAATCCATGAAACCAAAGTTAATACAAATTGGTATTTTTTTAAACAATGTATTCTATGAGGAAAAATATTAATTTTTAATTTTATTTTCATTTTTACCCTTTAATTAGATTCAGGCTAAAATCCACAAGAAAGACTAGATAGTATACGTTTGTAATTTAATTTATATATGGAACTTCAATTGTATGAATAAAGTTTTAATGTGCTTCCCTACAGAATTTTTCCATTTGTCTTGCCATTGAGTAAGAAAAACCACCAAAAGGGTAGCTGATGCTGAAAGAGGATTACTGTCGAGTTGATTTCAGAAGAGAGATACTTCACGTTATGTGAAGATGTACCTCTCAGAGTTCAGTCCTCATTAATAGTTTAGTTGGAGGAAATGAAACTGAGCTGAAATATGCAGAAACTCCCCTTCTGCTATGAGTGAAGAAGAACTAGTAGTAGAGAGGCCAGCAGAGGAAATGACCAAATGAGAAAGGCAGGGCTGAATTGCACCTGTGTCTCAGTCTACATACAGCATCCGGCACTTCCATTGAGTACAGGCTGAGAATTCTGGGCACATATAGTAGTACCAGAGGACTTTGTTAAAGGGGAGTATGTAGAGTTACCTGAAATGAGTCATTATCGTTTTATTAGGCAATTTATAATACAATTTTAAAATAGTGGTTTGTATTCAAATCATAAAGGATTGCACAGGAACATAATATTTTAAGATGTCTTTTTCTTGTCAGAATTCCCTGAACTTGGGAATTTCAAATCCATAGATGACCGGATCACCTCTCCATGATAAAAATAAAAACAAACAAACAAACAAACAACAACAACAAAAATTATTGTCACTGGAGTCATCTAGCATACATAGGTATAAAAAGGCTTTACTTCTTTACTTTAATGAAAGCATATGAGAAAAACCAAGAGTTTGAGAAATATTTAGAAGAATATGGGGAAATCATGATACATACTGTTTTAAATGAAGTCCTTAATTTCTGACAATTATTTATTTTAAGCATTTTTTTATTAAATCATGACTGTGTACATTGATGCATTTATGGGTTTCAGTGTACTGATTTGATATACAATGTGAAATGCTTACATTGAACTAAGTAACACATCCATCACAGTTATACTCTTCTCTGAATAGTCTTGAAATGTACCATTGCATCAGGCCCATTAGGTGAGGTCTCCCCTTCCCTCTCTCTCCTCTTCCTTTCTACTTTCTGGACTATAGTTTGTTTTATTATAAAAATTAGAAAAAATAAAATGAATTTAATAATTAACCTAGTCTAAACTGACATTATTGTCTTCATTTATGGTGTTTCTATTATTCTTTCTTTAAAACACTTCTGGCATTACATCCATAAAGCTGATGTGACAGAATTTAAAAAGCCATTGACCCGTAGCTTCACATAACTTTATCTTCTCTTTAATATGAAAGAGAACAGGAAATATGTGCCTTTGGGATATGCAGAAGAGATGAAGTACTCTGTCAATTATTCTAAAATGCACCCGACTAGCAGGGTTACACCAGCCTTAAAGATGGGGACCGACAGAGTTTCAATAGCTCACTGCAATTAGGTTATGTAAACACGGAAATGCCTACTCTTTGGATGACATCTGGTCAAAGAGCCCTAGTTGAACACCAAAATCATCTCAGCTACACTCTGCTTCCCTCACTGATCTTTTGCTTCTTTTTCCTGAGCCATAGAGCAATAAATTCTTTATAGAAATTATAAAAACATGCGTAAAGATATACAGCATTCAATTACTAGGATAAGCAATACCTACACTTTTAACTACTTTCCCCTACTGTATCTTAGATTCTTATCGACTGTGTGCATTAGTCAGCAGTTTGAAGAATTGAGGTCCCCCTTTTTTTTTTGTGACAGAGTCTCACTATGTCGCCCTCAGTAGAGTGCTATGGCATCACAGCTCACAGCAACCTCAAACTCTTGGGCTTAAGCAATTTTGTTGCCTCAAACTCCCAAGTAGCTGGGACTATAGGTGCTCGCCACAACGCCTGGCTAGAGCTCTCCTTGAAATTAGCAGTACCTTCTTTAGTCGTGGCAACTTGTATTACATTTTATATTCAACAGAGGATAAAATAATGGAAAGAAAGAGTGGGGGAGAGATAGACGGAGAGAAAAGAGGAAGGAAAAAAAGAAAAGAGGAGGATGGGAAGGAGAGAGAGAGAGAAGGAAATGAACCTGCCAGAAGTGGTACAAAAATTAGTCTGATTGTTAAGATTTATTAAAAAGAGTCCTTGTAAACAGGGACTTACTTTGTAAGATTATATCAAGAGAAGAAATTAGTCATTAGCAGAATTGTCATAAAGTTTTGAATAAAAGCCTTTGAAGTATTAATGGTATTTGTCCTTTGGCTGGGAACCAGTAATGGTTGAAACAATTATTCGAAAAATGTCCCTGAAAATTTAGTCCTGGGGTAGTTATTTAATTTGTCAGCATCTTAAAATATTGATCTCTATAAGCTCAACATAGTAAGAGTATAATTGGGTTTCTCTTGTTGAGTAGCAAATAACATTGTTTTATATATTGGGTTTCCCACTATTTAATGGTGCAGAAAACAAAGCATAAAGTGGGCACTGAATAAAATCGATGGTTGGATTTAAAAGTAAGTATCATCATTACCTTGATTCCACTTAAAAATATTTATATATTATTAAGGTAGTAATATAGTCATATATATATATATGTATGTGTGTATATATATATATATATATACTCATGTTCTAATTAGCAAACACTAAATCCTTTTTCCTATGGGAAATACAGGGTTAGGTTACTTCCAGGCTCTGGCTACATTTGCATCAACCAATCAATACATCACCTTGTTTTATGTGTGTTTCTGTTTAAAGTTACCTTATCTAATATATAACATTGATTTATTAACACTGAACTCATGGCCAACAGCATTATAACTTACACCTGAAACAAGCTTAGCTAACCCATTTTTTCTATGCAAGGCATGTAACAGCCTCTCCGCACTTAAGAACATTAAATAGCATTTCTGTACTAAATTTGGGGACTCTTTAACAGAATATCAACAAAAAACACAAAAATGTGGGCACCGCCCATAGCTCAGGGACTAAGGCACCGGCCACATACAGCAAGGCTGGCAGGTTCAAGCTCAGCCTGAACCTTCTGAAAAACAATGACAACCGTAACCAAAAATAGTCATTGTTGTGGGTACCTGCAGTCCCAGCTACTCGGAAAGCTGAGGCAAAAGAATCACTTAAGCCCAAGAGTTTGAGGTTGCTGTGAGCTGTGATGCCATAGCACTCTACTGAGGGTGATATAGTGACACTGTCTCAAAAAAAAAAAAAAGAAAGAAAGAAAAGAAAAGAAAAGAAAAAAATGTGGCACTAAATATACAGTGAAGCAACACTTTTTACAGGATACTGTAGGCCAAAAGGAGATGGCAAAGCTGGACCTTACTCAACTTCAGTTGGAAACTGTGCTTTGGGAAACTCACCCGTCATCACCAAGTGCAGGCACTGGTCTGTGAACACAACAGACGTGCCACAGGCATTGACTTTGAGTTTACAAATAAATTTTAGCAAATAGGCAAACTCATAAGCATTGAATCTTAGAATAATGAAGATCAAGTGTACGTGAAATGCACAGATCTTAAAAGAAAGCATAATTTAATGGATTTCGATCAATATATGTGCTTAAGCAAATAATATGACAGCAAATAGAACATCGTCTTTCCCTCAGAAAGTTCTTCATAGCCACTGACAGTTCATTCCTATTTGCATCCACAAAAGGAACCACTGTTCTGACTTTTATCACCTTGGATTAGTTTCATATGAATCTAATGTTTTGATTTCATATGAAAGGGTTCATAGAGTAAGTTATTTTTGTGTACATTTTTTCTCACACAACAAAATGGTTTTAAAATTTATCCATTCATTTGCTTTTACTACTATTTCATTCTCCTGTATTAGCAGTGTTTCCTTGTTTGATTATATACCGTATTATATATTTCTCATTGGGAACTGTTATGAACAAAGCTGTCAAAATATTCCTGTATGAGTATTTTTGCAACATAAATTTTGATTTTGGTGGGTAAATAATGAGGAGCGGAATTGTTGAATCATAGGATCGATATATATATATATATATATATATATATAAAATATGCTTAACTTTATTAAAAAATGCCAAAGAATTTTCCAAAATGGTTGTACAATTTGGCACTCTCATCAGCAATGTGTGAGAGTGCCAAATTTTTCCAGATCACAGTTATTTTAATTTGTAGTCACTGAATTGGGTGTCACATTGTCTATCATTGTTTTCATTCCCTGGTGACTGATGATGTCAAGCACTTTTTCATGTGCATATGGTAATTTATAGGTCTTCATTTGTGATATAGTTTTTGTCCATTTTTTTCCTTTAATTAGTGACTTGTAAGAGTTCTTAGTATATTTTATTGTATTTGATTTTCAGATATAAGCATTGTGGATATTTTCTCCTAGTCTCCTTCTTGTCTTGAATTTTCTAATTATTTTTTTTTCTTTTTTTTTTTTATTGAATCATATCTGTGTATAATAATTCAGTCATGGGGTACAGTGTATGGGCTTCAGATACAATCAGAGATATTTTCATCAACCTGATTGTGATAGCATTCAAGAGACTTTCTCATTACTTTGTGAGAACAATTTTGATCCGCATTTAGAAGTTTTCTCCTAACCCTTCA
>CAUYRH010135912.1:0-66159 GCA_963574655.1 Perodicticus potto | reverse complement strand
TCTCATAAACAGCTCTTCATTTCTTGAACTACCTTCCTCTTCCAAAGAGGTAAAGCTGAGATCAGTCAGAAAGGCTTTCTGAGAAGACTGGCTTGGATTTCTGGGTCTGTTCCAGTCGGTTCAAGATGAATTGGCTTGTATCAATGAAGGCCTCAACGCAGTTCACAACACAGGCCTCAGCCCGACTGTCCAACTTCGGCCCAGGCTTGTCCATGAACTTCTCCCAACAAAGTTCGGTCATCTGGTGCACCAGCTGCTGGCAGCGCTGTTTCTGAGTCTCCACCTCAATGAAATGCTGCAACTGCGGGTCCACGGCGCCCAAACCCGCCGCGGAAGAAGATGAAGAGGAATCCATCCCAGCGCGACCACGCGTGCGGAGACCAACTCCGCAGCAACTCACTGACCTTCACGTGTCTCCGCGACGGAACCGGAACCACAACCCACCGCCTTTGGGACCGCCCCCTCGAGCTCATTGCGCCTGTGTGACGCCGGGGAGTGGAGCCGCCCTCGCCACCATCTCCCGCCATCTCTCGCCATCTCCCGCCGTCGCCGCCATCTCCCGCCATCTCCCGCGTCTCGTGGCCGGGACGGCCCTCCATTCCGGCAGGGCGGGGTTCCCCCTCTTGGGAGCCGCAACTCCGCGGCCCTGTGGCGACACATGTCTCAGGGCTTGCAACCCAGAGCCGAGGCGCAGTGGAGACGTTATTCCAAAAAGAAAAGAATAAAAGAAAAGACGGTGGGTAATTCTTAACCGCTTGGACCCTGGGAAGCAGTTCAGCTTTTTCATACAAGCTGGTGAAGTCCTTTTTAAATATTGAGATATCACATGTCTTTTTTGCCATTGGGGTGGGTCCTCTTTGTCCCTGTAGGAGCCAGGGCTCTCTAAAGCATTTGTTGCTCTTCTAAAGGCGTAACAGCTGATGGCCGATGGTCAGCATTGACTGTGAGAGCCCTTCCTCCTCTTGGTGTCCAGGATACACTTCCTGCCTCCTCCTTATAATAGGTACCAGTGCAGCTTCCTTTATAAATGGCCAGTAACAGAAAATACATTTAGGTTTCGGGGTCGGACCGGAATGGGTCTCCGTTCTCTGCTCAAGACCTCTGAGATGAGACCCACCTCCCCTCTCCTATGCTCCCTGGGTTGTGGGGCAGAGAAAGTCACTGGAGGAGGCACGCTCATCACGGCTAGTGCGGGGGATGGCTGTGGGTTAGCTTGGAGAGCCAGAAGGAAGAGAATAGTTAAGACAGTGGGAAAAGCCACCCCCAAACATCAGGAGCAGAGGAAAGCTACGCCAATGCCCAGGCCTGCCTTGCTCTGCCCCCCACAGCTCTGCCTTTGTCAATTCATCCTGAGACAACAACACCCAGTGAGTGCTGTGCCGTACCGGGGCCGGGGCTGTGTGAGGGGCACGCCACGTCCCAGATCGCAGAGCCCTTCTAAAGGGTCAATGTGTGATAATCAGAATTGAAATTCATATTTACCAGTTTCAAGCTGTGTGGTCTCTGCTAAGTAACTAAACCCTTCTGGCTTAGTTCATTTTGCATTGCTATAAAGGAGTATCTTTATAGCAAAGAGGATGAGTAATTTATAAAGAGAAGAGGTTTATTTGGCTGTTGGTTCCGCAGGCGGTACAAGAAGCGTGGAGCTAGTGTCTGCTTCTGGGGAGAGACTCAGGGAGCTTCCACTCACGGTGGAAGGTGAAAGGGAGAGGGAACCACATGGCAAGAGAGAGGGGAGGGAGGTGCCAGGCTCATTTTAATAATCGATTCTCACAGGATCCCGCAGAGAGAGAACTCACTCATTACTCCGAAGAGGGCAGCAAACCTTTCATGAGGGACCTGCCCCCATGATTCAAACACCTCCCACCAGGACCAAGACCAGGGACCTAATTTCAGCATGAGGTCTGGTGGGGACAAATAGCCAAACTATATCATTATCTGAGCTTAATTTTCGCATCCATAAGTAATAATAGCACTCATCTCTATAAGGCTGTGAAGATTCAATGGAATAATGTATTCGGAGGTCCTGATGTGGTGCTTGGCATATGGTAAACCCTCCACAATGATAGGGATGTTTATTATTTTTATTTGGTAAAGAGAAATCAAGAGGAGAAAAGATGAATGTGTTAGTTTATTCAGGCTGCTGTTAATGAAACACCACAGACTGGGTGGCTCACAAACAACGGAGATTTATCCCTCATAGTTCTGGAGGCTGGGCGTCCAGCCTTGTGGTGCTGGCTCATGTGCTGTCTGGTGGGGGGCCTGTGTCCTGGGTCATAGGTGGCACCGTCTTGCTGTGCCCTTACTTGGGGGGAAGGGAAATGGCTTGTCCCTGGGTCCTCTTTGCCACTGACCCCGTCCATGACGGTGCCTCCCTTATGCCGTATCTCCCAAAGGCCCCCTCCCACATCACATTAGGCTTCAACACGTGAATTTTGGGGGGAAGCAAGCATTCAGCCCATGCCGTGGGAGTGGTACATGATGCAATCGGTAGATGTCATTCCCCACAGAACTTTAAAAAAGTTTATAGACCACACCTGAGCCTCTAATCATAGAAACTGGTGGTCTGTGGGGGACATCATTGCCTTATTAAAGTCCATGCCCAGCTCCACCTGAGAAGCAACTGCTCTGAAGAGAAAATTGGGCTCAGAGCTCTATCTGACAGCTTTCCAAACAGTCCTTGGAGGGAGGGCGGTTGACCTCCCCAAGAGCTGGGAAGGGATGGTGATCCAGGACAACTCACATTCTGTATCTGCTGGCAGATGCTGAGCTTGTGTACACTTTTTTCCTTCTTCAAATATGAGCAAACTTTTAAAAAAGTTCCTATGGAAGAGCTCTGCAGCTCAAAGGAAAACATGTTATCTGGAGGACTCAGAGAAAGAGCAGAGCTCTAAAATCACTTTGCACAGGGAAGAGAAGAATGGTTTGCAAAACGTCTGTTTGGTGTCCTCAAAAAAGAGGTAAGAATCCTGTGAAATGGGAACAAAAAGCCCGCAGAGAAATTGCATGGGTTCTGGGGAGAGTGGAACCAAACACAAGCCCTGGTGACAGGGTTGAGGAGGCAGGCATGCTTGTCACTTCTGGTGCGGGGGGAGAGACACCATCCTCTCCTTGGCCTTGGTGGTTCCCATGGAACCACACGCAGTCAGGGATGGGCTCCCACAAGGGCAGGCTGGTCAGTGAGTGATGACCACACTGCCAGAGAAACAGGAAATAAATCACTTAGCACTGCACTGGAACCTCCCGCCAATCCTAAATCCATTCCCACCTCCCCGCACACTCCGGGAGCCTGGAAATGTGGACTTTTCCATTCTTTGATCTTAGCTTGAGAGATTTTAACTGGAGGGCGGCAGTCTCTTATAGACCCTTCCAATACTGCGTGGACACCTCTTTGTAGCATAAGAAGGCACAGCAACAACAAACAAACAAACAAGCAAACAAAAAATCCCCAAACCACCACACACACCTGACTTCATTTGGAATCAGAGCAAACATTCCTCCAGAAACTGACTCCAGACTGACTCCAAGTAAAAGAAGAAATCATTGGAAAATCTGAATTTGGATTCTCAATAACATGCAAGATGTGATTTTGGAAAAAGACTAATCTGTGACAAGAAGGCAAAGGATTTAAAATGAAAAAACCATCCTTACTAGAAATAAACATGGCACAGAAGCAACAACGAACAGATTAGGTGTTGCAGAAACTTGCCCAAACAAATCGTTGACTGGTAATCACCTTGTGCCTGTTACAGCAGAACATAGAATTATGGAAGTAATAAAGAGGATGAACATGAAGATGAGAAGTTTCACTTGGATGGATGCCAGGGACATCCACGTACACTCAGTGTGGATCACAGGAGGGGCACATAGGGGTGTGCAGCACATACGACGTTACAGAACTGTAGACATGGCTCTCAGGTGGCATCCAAAAGCTTCTCATGTGGAACAAAATCAGAAATAAATGGCAGAAGAGTAACGAGGCACACCTTGGAAGTTCAAAAATACTTTCTAAAAGCAACTCTTGCTGTCACAGAGAAAACCAGCACTGCAGTTACAGACTACTTAGAGAATAATAACAACTTAAGAGTATGGGGTCTGACAATGTAATTTGCAAACTTGCCAGTGTGAGCCTATATTGGCAGCGCTGTACAAACAGCTCAGTAAGGTTTCATAACCTTGGCCTATTCGTGTATCGCAGCTGCGTTCATGTCAATGTGTGGCAGTGTTATGCTGAGTGGTGTTCATTATTGTTGCATGTTTTTGTGTGCTGTTGTGAGAATGTGAGGGCTTGAATTATAGCAACAAACAAAAGTTAGATTTCTTGTTAAATTTGGTGAGAGTGGAAGTGAAATCAAAGACATGTTAGTCCAAATTTATGGGGATAATGCCAGGAAGAAAATGGCAGTGTACAAATGTTTCAAACGTTTTTCTGAGGGGAGGGAAAGTGTCACTGATGAAGAGAGGTCAGGGTGGCCAGAAATAATGAACTGATGAAAACACTGCAAAAATTCATTGAATTGTACATCAAAATCATTGTCTGAATGTGAGGAGCATAGCAGACCAAGTAAATACTGATAGAGAAACAATTGAGAAAATCTTAACTGAAAATCTTGACATGAGAAAGGTGTGTGCAAAAATGGTCTCAAAAGAGCTCACTGATAAATAAAGGCAAAAGAGAGCTGAAGTTTGCCAAGATCTTTTGGAGAGGCAAGATGATGTGTTATCACTGGTGATGAAACATGGGTATACCAATATGACCCTGAAACAAAGCATGAAAATGCATAATGGAAGTCAGCCAATTCTCCACAACTAAAAAAGTTCTGTTAGTCCAAATCAAGTGTCCAAACAATGTTGCTAACGTTTTTTTTTTTCTCAGAGGGATTGTTCATTATGAATTTGTACAACTGGAGAGACAGCCAAGTTTACTATTTGGAAGTGCTGAAAAGGCTGTGTGGAAAAAATTAGACAAAAACCACCTGAACATTTTGCCAGCAACTCAAGGTTCTTGCATCACAACGATGCACCACCTCATACGGTGCTGTCCATGAGAGAATTTTTAGCCAGCAAAGAAATAACTGTATTGTATCACCCTCTCTCCTCTCCTGATCTGACCCTCAATAACATTTTCCCTTTACCTAAAGATAAAGGAAATATTGTAAGGAAGTGATTTTGATGACATTCAGGACATCAAGGGTAATACGATCACAGCTCTGGTGGTCATTCTAGAAAGAGTTCTAAAATTGCTTTGAAGTGTGGAGTAGGCACTGGCGTCAGTGTATGCTTCCCAAGGGGAGTACTTCGAAGGTGAGCATGGTGATATTTAGCAATGAGGTATGTAGCACTTTTTCTAGGATGAGTTTGTAAACTTAATTGTCAGACCTCATATGTTGCTGAAACTTAAGAAACAGATAATTATTTTACTCAGCCTTTTCCAGAAACTGTTGTAAAAAGGAATAAAATTTCCAAATCCCTTTAGCAGAGACGGCAAAAACCTGTTTAAAAAATAATAAATATTGAAAGGATAAAGCTATAGCACCGTCTCTGGAAGGAACATATTCAGTTGTATACATGGATATGCAAACCTAGTCTAACTTTAGTCAAGAGCCCAGCATTTCTTTTCAGAACCTAGCCAAAAGATTTAAAAGTTTATCTGGAAGTGAAACACACAAGGCAAGCCAAGAAAATTCTGGGAAAGAAGGTAATTGTCTGGTAATTGCTCTAGCCATTAAACCATATCACAATGTTTTAGTGATCAGAATAGCCTTGAACTAGTCTCAGGGGAGTCTGATCAATGGGAAAGATGGAAAAGAAACACTGTCCAGGAACAGATGTCTATATGCAGGAAGATTTCTAAAATAAATCAGTGTAGCAAAGGTTTATTACTCAGTATAATATATTAGCACAGCTTGTTTCTTATTTGGCAAAACACTAGCAACAAAAACTGCAACAGTAAGAAATTTAGATCTTTATCAGATTAATTACATGTAAAATAGTAAAGGCATAAAATATTAGAAGGAAATGCTGGGGAATAATTTTGTTATCTTGGGATGGGGGGAGGCTTCTTAGAGTCAGAGACCTTCAAGGAAATCTAAAAATAATGTAAAAGCTCTTTGGAGTGGACAAATATTATCATAAATATTTAAAACATGAACAAAAAAAAAAATCTGAAGCCCCCTAGCTGGCAGAAGGATGCCCTCTTGGCCAAGGTAACCCCAGAAATACCCTAAAGTTGAACTGCTGTCCATAGAAGGGAGGGCAAACGTGCCTCACCATGCCGCTGCCCACTTCTTGGAGCTATGCTTTGCAGCCTGTTAGCAGGACTAAGGCTCTGCAAGGCAAAGCTTAAACCACACTTGCAGACGGGTACCCAGTGACTTGTCTCTGATCAACAGACTTCCTTATCTTAAAAGCAGTCCAAGGTGTCCAATCTTTTCTTCTTCTCTGTCTCACATTGGAAGAAGAAGAGTTGTCTTGGGTCACACATTAAATATACAAACACTAATGAAAGCTGATGAGCAAAAAAAAAAAAAAAATCCATGTGTAATTTTTGTGATATCTACTAGATAAACAAAACTGTTGGGAGGCCTGATACAGCCATACAAGAAAGGGGAGGGTGACCCTCCTCCTTTCAATCTGCTCCTAGGACAGAGGACCTAGTTAGTTAGCCCTAGCCTCAAGTTCATGCCAAAGGACCCTAACTCACCAAAGCTGTGAAGTTTGCCCAACCCCTACCCCCCCATATAAAAGGGGTCTCTAACTGCCCCTGGTGCAGACACCACTTTTGCATTGCCAGGTGGGTGACCCTCCCCTTTCAATAAACCCAGTTTGAACATCTCTGGTCCCATCCTGTCTCTAGGTGCCATTGCTTACACCTTTCAAAAAACAGTCCTCAAATAATATGTCTGTGGCCCTGGGTCACAGGTTGGACATACAAAGCTACATTTCTGTAACCAATTACAAATCAGAGCATCTCTAATCCACCTATAACCTGTAATGTCTCACTTCGAGATATCCTGTCTTCTCAGGCCAAACCAAGGTCTGCTTTCCTTGTATTGACTTTCCATGTAATTCCTGTCTCCCTGAAATGTATAAAACCAAACTGTTAACCCAACCATGGTGAGACTGCTTGCTCAAGGGTTCTTGGGCACCTTGGTCACACATACTGGGCTCAGAATAAACCTCTTTAAATTATTTTATAGAGTTTGTGTTTTTTTCTATTGACAAAAGTGAAGCTGAATTGGGGAAATTAGACAGAAGAGGAATATCATTCACATGTAAAGGGGGGGGGCAGATCTGTCAGTCCCCAGCCTGCAGTGATGTTGGTGCTCAGGGATCATGTTGGAGATCCTTTCCAGGAATTGCCCTTTGCTGAAGAAAGATGCATACACAAAGTTTGAGGCACCCTCCACGTGGTGGCCAGGACTTTTGTGGGGTGACCCAGGCGGGGGTGCCCCAGCTGCCCTGGCTGTGGGTGTTGCTCTGAGAGCCCACTAACCCTCTTGGAAACACATATGTTTTGCAGTATCTTTCCTGGACAAGCTGACCCAACACGGCAACTAAATAAAAATGAATGAGGAACAAATGCTCAGGTCACCGGAGGAAAAGAAGAAGAAAAACAAACAAACAAGATGGCCAATAGCAGTGAGCACATGAAACACATCCAGGTGACGTGAAAGGACAAGAGAGTCAGCGCTGTTTGGGAAGGTGAAGAACACAGCATTTCTGAATGGTGATTCAGCAGTACGTGTGAAAATTTAGAAAGTATGTATCTTTTGCTTGGCAATTTCTCTCCCATGAATTTATCCTAAGGAGACAACTGTACAAAGGTACAGGCAGATGCATTAATCAGGGCTGTCCAGAGAAACGGAACCATAGGAGAGGTGTGTGTGTGTGTATGAAGAGTTTTGTTATAAGTGTTGGGGGGCCTAACACCGCCCTCCCCAACCCCGCCCTCCCCCTCCTAAGACAAAGGACACAAAGGACTTAGTTAGGTGACACAAAGGACACCCCCAAAGTTTGCACCAAAGGACTCTAACTCAGCAAAGTCCTCCAGGGAAGCTGGGGAATTTGCCCATGCCCTGCAGCACCATGTTAAAGGGGTCTCTAACTGCCCGGGCACAGACGCCATTTTTGCAAGGTCCAGGCAAGTGGCTGTTCCCTTTCTTTTCTGGGATGTGTATAATTTTTATTATTCTTATTTTTTAATTAAATCAAAACTGTGTACATTGATGGGGTACAGTGTGCTGATTTGATGATATACAATGTGGAATGCTTACATCAAACTGATTAACATAACCATCACCTCACATATGTGTTGTGGTAAGACATTTATACTCTAAGTTTTGAAACATACCATTGCATCGTGCACAATAGGTGAGGTCCCGCCAAATACCCTCCCTCCGCCCACTCTCCCCCTCCCCTCCTCTCTCCTTCCTCTTCCCTCTGTATTTCTGGACTGTAGTTGTGTTTTATCATTAATATGAATGTGTAGGCGATTATGTATTGGTTTCATAAAATAGTATTGAGCATATTGGATACTGTTTTTTCCATTTTTGAGATATCTTGCTAAAAAGAATATGTTCTAGTTCCATCCAGGTAACATCAAAGATGTAAAGTTTCCATCCTTTTTATGGCTGTGTAGTATTCCATGGTGTACATATACCACAATTTGTTAATCCATGCTGTCCCTTTCAATAAACTTCGCCTGAATTTCATTGTTCTCTCCTGGTCTCAGTCTCTGCACCGCACTTAACACCTTTCAAGAAAGAATTAGTTAACGTGATTCTGGAGGCTGAGAAACCACAAGACGTACGGTCAGCAAGTTAGAGATGTGGGAGAGCCCAGGGTGCAGCCCTAGTACGAGTGTGAAGGCAGGAAAAGACCCATGTCCCAGCTCAAGCAGTCAGGCAAGAGGGGCTCCCAGTTCCCCAGCCTTTCTGCTCTATTTGGGACTTCAGTAGGCTGGGTGAACCCACTCACATGGGGGAGGGCACCCTCTTTACTTGGTCCACCAATTCAGATTTAATCTTATGGAGAAACACCCTCCAAGACGCTCCCAGAATACTGTGAAGTTGTCGCATAAAATTCACCACCTAAACAGGTATGCACAAAAATGTTAACCAGAACACTGTGGTTCACAATCATTCTCAGCATCCCAGGTACATAAATAAACCCATAGCCAAACAAAGGTACCCTACGTCTGTAGCAAAACGAGCATAGCCCAGGGGATGTCTTCCCATGTTACTGGCAGCAAAGAACTCAGCATCCTACCTCAGCAATACCCCAGAATATGTCAAGACTCCGTCGTGAGGGCCCGTCCCACACAGGGAGGATGAACCTCCTATTTCTGACCCTTTATGTGCAACCAAACTTGGGCTAGAACTTAAAGGTAAGCCATGAAGATAAACTGTTTTGGAGCCTTTGCTGCTGTCTACCTCAACTTACCTGCACTTACCTTAGCCTTCAAGTTCCTGAAAATTCTCCCAACTGCATCGAAGTTTTACCTTAGTGTTTTCCGCTTAGTCTCTTAATTTGATGCACTCTCGAACTCACTTTTGGGTCTCATGAAGTTCAGATTTCCTTTGGGCACTGGACCCTGTTTTGTGGTACTTCCCGTGTCCTTTGTAAAAACCTCTCAACTCTAATCCATGTGACAAGGATACCCCCTGAAAATGTGCAGAGCTGGGGGTTTTAAGCCTCTCCTAGTAGGCTGGCCTGTCCTGCAGATGTGCCCGGCAATCTTGGAGCATCTACTCCAGGGGAGGGACCACTCGTCCTGTGGGGCTTCTTTGCAAGCTCAGTCATGAGATGGCCCTAGGAATTTATATCACCATGTTGCATCTGGAACTCTCAAGATATCTGACAGCCAGCACTTTCCAGCAGCAGCCAATGAGGCCTCTGGACGTGAAGCAGGGACTGAAATGCATCAAAGCATTTCCACCAACAGAGAAGATCAGTAATTTATTTTTTTATAGGAAAAGTAAATTTCAAAGTAAAGTCGTCAGGCAATTGAGAGGCTATCAACCATCAGAGCCCTCAGTAGGCCCTGGACAGATGTTACCATGTTGTGGTTAGGAGAGCATAATGGTCTAATTATTTCTCTTGTGGTGACTGTTGGACTTCTATCATTTTTGGAAGTTGTCAGTATTTTCATAGGGGTCTGATTTCCTCTAAAACCCAGATTGCCAACGCCCCATCAGTGAGCTTTCCATTTTAACAGGCGTCCCATTCCTTTTCCTTTTAAAAATGTTATACAAAAACAATACACTCTTGAAATAAAAAAGTCAAGCAGTAATAGAAAAGTACAACCTGAAAAGGAAAAGCCCCACTGCCCTCAGCCCCCTACACTCCCCAGAGTCGGCAGTCACAGACACTAGCTTCTTTCTAGAAATTTCTCTGCATAGACAGCTAGCGGAACATTGATTGATAGAGTGATGAATAGAAAGATGGCTGGATAATGATTTATGTAATAGTTTGATACTTGCCTTTTCATCCTTAATTTATGCTAGATGCGATTCCACATCAATTCTCAAGCAAGTCTACTGCCCTTTTCAACCTTTGCATTTTGTTAATTATAAATAAAAACTTAATTCATTAAAACAATTCACAGTCGTTCTACTGTGGAAGACTACCATTATTTATTTAGCCAATGTCACACAGGCTGATGTGCAGATTATCTCAGAGCTTTCAATATTAAATCTTCCAATGAACATCCTTGTACGTGTGTCTTTGAAGAATTTGGTTTGTGTATTAATAGAAATTGTTATAAGTCTTTATAAAATCAAATATTTTGTGCTGATATGAAAAGGTAACGATTGTCAAATCAAGAAGAATTTTTAAAACTTTTTCTCCTTTAAGTTTTCTTCTTATTATCAAATGGCATTCTTTTTCGTCTTGGTCTTCTATAAACCTGCCCCTAAGAAGTGACAAAAAATTAATCTTTTTAAAAAATATGTATTGATCCATGGGACCCATAAATTACTTTTTATAGATCATTTAAATAATTACGTTTCCTGGGCACAGCTCAAGGCTGGCGGCTTAAGAGCACCCTCCCCTGCCTCTTTGAACCAGGAATTCTGGAGACCCCCAGCCTGACTAGCTGACCTCTGCTGGTTTTACTTGAAGCTATTATTCCTGTTGACTCAGTCCTGGCTGACATCTGGATGTGTTTTATAGCAGACTGTTTTCATAATTCCACCAAAAAGTTCTCAGGATTAATACTTGTTTATTTTCATCTTCCATCGGACCTTAAGTAAGCTAGCAGCCAGTTCTAGCAGAGCTCCTTACTGGAAGCCATTTTACATAAGTGGAAAGGATGGTAAATCCATCAAACCCTGGGTTTTCTGTTGCCTTAAAACTTCTTGCCACCTGAATATTGTTCCAGAATGGTTATAAAGTCAACGAATAGCAAAATACTTGGGAATATTCGCAGGTTAGCTGGGTTAGAAGCAGCCAGATGTGTGGATAGGGTATATAGTGACCCTCCCTGGTTGAGAAGGCAGCAGCGGGAAGAAACAGGAGCACGTGTGTGTAGATGTGTATGTGCCCCAAGAACATGGGTGCCAAGATATTTTACTGGGATATTAGGTTTTGACTTCTTTCTGTTGTAAGCATTTTCTTCCTCCCATACCTGAAGATTTTCCTTTAGCTTTTTGAAGCTTTTGAGATTGCACTTTTAGAGACATTCAAGATACCCAGATTTTAAATTCAGGTTTTTTTTTTTTAAATTTCAAAATATTAAGGGGGCATAAACATTTTAGGTTAGATGGATCACTTTTGTATTGATTGAGTCTTGGCCGTAGGTGTGCCCATCACCTCAAAAGCATCCATTGAGTAGGCTTTTGCCCCTCCCCTCCACTTGAGGGATTTCCACTGAGTTTTATTTTCCTGGTGCACACGTGTGCTCATCAGTTAGTTCCAATTTAATAGTGAGTACATGTTGTGTTTGCTTTTCCATTCTTGAGATACTTCTCTTAGAACTATGGTCTTCAGTTCCATCCAGATATTTTTTAATATGGCTGACTAGTACTCCATGGTACACAGGACACCACATGTTATTAATGTACTCATGAATTGATGGACACTTGGGTTGATCCCACCCACATCTTTGTGACTGTGAATTGTGCTGTAAAAAACATTTGAGTCCAGGTGTATGTTTGATGAAAAGTCTTCTTTTCCTTTGGTTAGGTATGCAGTAGTGAAATTGCTGCATGAAATGATGAGTCTACTTCTAGTTCTTTGAGAACTCTCCATGATGTTTTTCATAGGGCTGTACTAATCTGCAGTCCCACCAACAGTGTATATGCATCCTTTGTCTCTACATTTGCATCAGCATCTATTGATTTTGGACTTTTTAATAAAAGCCATCCTTTTAAAGAAGATCTAGGATCATTGAAGGGATTCAATTAGATTTTCCTAGAGGAAATAAATAAGTGACTGCCACTGAATGAAAGGGTTCTTTGAGAGGTGGGTGCTTGCCCTTTAAAAGTTGTTGTTTTAAGATTTTTCCTCATTATCAAGGGGCACTACGTTTTTGTTCTATAAATTTTCCAGTAAGCTGTGATTTAATTGAGCATTAAAAAAATCCATGTTGAACTGTTATAATCCATAAATTCTTTTTTTATAGATTATCATGGACACAGTTCAAGTGTGATGGCACCATAACACCCCTTCCTAGCAAAATGGAGGGCCTCTCCTTTTTGCCAAAATATCTGAGGCTTCCCACAATGTTGTCAAGAGCCTTTCTTAATTCTTTGATGACAGGTCTGAGTCAGTCAAGGCTGGAATGCGTGATGTGAGCAGATAGGGCCTTAGCATTTCTTGTGAACTCACAAAATCCTGCTTTTTCCAAAGACACAGTTTTGTTTTGGATTTTCTTCACATTATGTTAGAAGAATAGAATGTTATGCCCTGCTGCAGGGGAGAGAGAATACCGCAAAGGCCCACAGGGCACGAACCTGTGGAAAACAGGAACTGGGCCCAAAGTGTGTTGTTCTTTTCCATTTCTTATCACAATGACACACCTATGAAGGGATAGGGTTCACCTTCTGGGAGTGGGACACAAATATAAGAGGGTCCTTATCTGACAAAAGCAATCAATGTAACCTTCAATGAATTCCCAGCTATAATAAAACAAATCTTTTCTTATTGATTTTCAAATGACAATAGTCTTTTGAAAAAACGTTATTACAACATGTTTCTTTCTGGGTTGGTATCTGTGATCACAGGTTTGCTTCTCCAGCTTTCAAAGGCAAACATAAGCATGCTTTTTTTTTTTTCCTTTTTTTCTTTTTCTTTTTTATTGTTTCAGATTAATTTGAGGATACAAAGATTTAGGGTACAATGTTTGCACTTGTTAGGGAGAGTCTCTCTTATAATTGTGTCCCACCCCCACGTGGTGTGCCATACACCTTAACACTGTGTCCATCAAATGGGAGCACGTCCCTCCCCTTCACTATCCCTTCTCCCTGCTCCCTCATTCCCCCACCCCCACCTTGAATTGATTTGAGTTTTTCTGTTGTGTGGGTATGTGTTAGAGTACATTTGATTCTCGCTTCTCCACTCTCGTGATACTTGACTAAGAAGAATGTGTTCCAACTCCATCCAGGTTAATACGAAAGATGTTTTTTAGCGGCTGAATAGTATTCCATGGTATACATATACCACAGCTTGTTAATCCATTCTTGGGTTGGTGGGTATTTAGGCTGTTTCCAAATTTGGGAATTGTAAATTGAGCTGCGGTAAACAATCTAGTGCAAATGTCCTTATGAGAAAACAATTTCTTTTCTTCTGGGTAGATGCCTAGTAATGGGATTGCAGATCAAATGGGAAGTCTAATTTGAGTTCTTTCAGGATTCTCCATACTTCTTTCCAAAGCTGTCTTAGTTTTCAGTCCCACCAACATTGTAAAAATGTTCCTTTCTCTGCACATCTGTGCCAGCATCTGCAGCTTTGAGACTTTGTGATGCTTTTTAACCTGCATCATTAGCTTTTTTCTTTCAGTGAATGGAAGTGTCTGACAGAGAAACACCTTATACACAAACCTTGAGAATATGGGCGGTAGTCTTTGAAAACATGAATATGAGAACTTCATTGGTATGGGTGTGTGGTAGAGTCAGCGTGTGTGTATGTGTGTGTGAACATGCCTGTTTGCATGTATGTGCCCTCAAATGGGGAGGAAGCACAAGAAATGAAAGGCAAGGAGGTTTGTTTCCTTTTGGAATTTAGAAAATATGGCTCAGCGCCTGTGGCTCAATGGGCTAAGGCGCCAGCCACATACACCTGAGCTGGCGGGTTCGAATCCAGCCCGGCCCGCCAAACAATGACGGCTGCAACCGAAAAAATGGCCAGGCGTTGTGGCGGGCGCCTGTAGTCCCAGCTACTTGGGAGGCGGAGGCCGGAGACTCGCTCGAGCCCAGGAATTGGAGGTTGCTGTGAGCTGTGATGCCATGGCACTCTATCCAGGGTTACAGATTGCGGTTAGTTCTCAAAAAAAAAAAAAAAAAAAAAAAAAAAAAGAAAAAGAAAATATGCCCCCAGGGTAATTTCTACTCCTTTCTTCCTCAGTCCGCTGGTAAACAGAAAAAAGAGGGAAGTTATAACAAACCATAAACTTCAAGCACTCAAGTGCCCAAGTTAAGGCTAGGACTCAAATGTTGTCCCAAATCTATGTGGTCAGAAAATTTCTACATTTTATGTTGGGTGGTTAAATATTAACTCTAAGTAGGCTGGAAAAGTTGAGGAGATATATTGTGATGTCTAGAACAATCACTGAAAATGTAATGCAGGGAAGTATTGCAAAAAGCCCGTGGATGAATTAAAATGGAATTCCACATGCTTTACATAAAAATGAGGAAAGTTGAGGATAATTTATTTAAACTCTTTGGGGGCAGACAATACCCCTGAAACGAATGCTGAAAAGAAAGTGAGCAGCAGAAGAAAGAAAAATAAAAACAAAATGAAAGCCGTCTGCATCTTCTCTCCTAAGTAACTTAAAAATGCAGATTATAGGAAACAGATAAAAATTTGTCAGGGAAAAGAATTGCTTGCCTAAGTAATGTTTCTAAGCATCTGACCCAGATAGAAGAATTTTAAGCAACAAATACTTGTATTTTCAAGGAAATAAAACTGTGAGCTCAGTAACCTAGAGGTCAAAGAGTGAGATGCAAGGGGAGCAAACACGAGGAAGAGAACAGTTAGAACATTTCAGGACTACTGAGTTTATTAGAATTGACCTCAAAAATGCAACTGTAATGTGGATGAGAGCGCAGAAATTGTACCGGACGCAGAGGATGAAGAGTGATTCGGATATTGTGGTAAGCACAAATGACAGACAAGTGCGTTCCAATGCACAGGTTAATTGGTGCACTTGAAACAGAGAAAAGAACACTTAGGAACAAAGTATCACATATAGGAAGGACTTTTTATTTTTTATTTATTTATTTATTTTAAACAGAGTCTCACTATGTTGCCCTCGGTAGAGTGATGGTGTCACAGCTTACAGCAAACTCAAACACTTGGGGTTAAGCAAGCAATTCTCTTGCCTCAACCTCCCAAGTAGCTGGGACTACAGGCGCCCACCACAACGCCCTGCTGTTTTTTGTTGCAGTTGTCATTCTTGTTTAGCTGACCCAGGCCGGGTTTGAACCCGCCACCCTTGGTGTATGTGGCTGGTGTTGTAACAACTGTGCTACAGGCGCCAAGCCAAGAAGGACTTTTAAAAGAGTTAAAAAAGCTTGGCGCCTGTAACTCAAGTGGCTAGGGCGTCAGCCACATACACTGGGGCTGGTGGGTTTGAATCCAGCCCGGGCCTGTCCAACAACAATGACAACTACAACCAAACAATAGCCGGGCGTTGTGGCGGGTGCCTATAGTCCCAGTTATGGGGAGGCTGAGGCAAGAGAATTGCTTAAGCCCAAGAGTTAGAGGTTGCTGTGAGCTGTGATGCCACGGCACTCTACCCAGGGCAACAGCTTGAGATTTTGTCTCAAAAAACCCCAAAACCTTCTTGAAATGACAAAAGACCTAAGTGATTAGATCAAGAATGCATATCTTGTCTCAGAGAAAATACATAGAAAGTAATCATCCCCCATGACATTCTGGGGAAATGACTATATTTCAAAAATGAAAATAAATCTTATAAGCACCAGGAAGAAGAAAATAATTTACAAGGAGAAACAGAAGCTTCCTGCCTCAAACAATCTCAACATTATTAGGGAGGAAAGACTACAGAGAGTCAGAGAGACACTGTGACTCAATAATTCTGTACATTCAGGCTGCTTGTCACCTGAGAAAGCAACGAAAAAAATTCAAACAAACAAGGAAAAAATTGCCCATGACCTTTCCTGCCATAAAAATATGGATATCTTAAAAAAAAAAAGTAGGTATGTTCTATGGCCCATGAAACAGGACACAGTGTTTAAGGATCTTTGGACAAAGATGCTTATTCCAGCATTGCCCACAGGTGCTAAACTCTGGATCAGCCAAACACCTTTCAAGTAGGGAACTGTTAAATAAGCTCCGCTCATCCATAGCATGGACTATTGTGCAGTGGACAAAAAGAAGAGACGAGAGAGAAGAAGGGGGAAGGTAGGGCCAGAGAGAGAGAGAGGGGAGAGACACACACACACACACATATATGTATATGGGGGGAGAGAGGGGGGGAGAGAGAGAGAAGTGGAATTAGAGGGATTTCTGATACGATTGAATGGGAAAAACAAAATAAAGAAAGCACAGACTATTACAGAATCCCAGAATAATTAACCATCATTGATGAATCATATTTACCTACCATGATATTGCCGTTTCTCACGCAATCTCGTATGAGATTGTAAGAAAGGGCAATATGGTTGTGAGCATGGACTGTTTGAGTGTGGGGAGCTGGGGTTGGAAGGTGATGTGCCTGCAAGGAGGAAGGATTCAACAAAAGGGAGAGAAGAGTAAAATGACAAAAAAGACTGCCACCAACAATATATGTGCATATTTATATAAAGGAATGATATGATATTAAATATATCTTTCATTAAAATACATAATTTGTCTCCTAACTTTAAGCATGCTCATATTTTGCCAATGTGTCTCAATTTTTAAGAACAATAATGTTAGAGACTAAGCTCCAGGGCCTCACCCCATTCATTCCTGCTTGCTGCCCAGCCACACCAGTCCCCCTGAAGTTCGTATAATTCATTACAATGCATTCCTGTGTAGTTTTTTTTTGCAGTTTTTGGCCTGGGCTGGGTTTGAACCCGCCACCTCCGGCATATGAGGCCAGCTCCCTACTCCTTTGAGCCACAGGCGCTGCCCATTCCTGTGTAGTTTTACTACATTTGCATACGTCCATATACAGATAGAATCATATTTCCCATTCATTTTGCTACTTGCCTTACAAAGTTGTCTGTATCTTTTTGCTATGTATCCACGTAGACATGTGTAGATCTAATTCGTATATTGTAACTATTGTGTGATATTCCTTCATAGGAATAAACTATACCTTATTTGCACATCCCCTCTTGGGTAATAGCTAAGTTTTTTTTTTTTTTTAATAAACAATGGCACAAATCAATGCCTCCATCTGTATAGGGATACAGGCGAATGTAGTGAAACTACACAGGAATGCATCCTAATGAATTATGCGAACTTCAGGGGGACTGGTGTGGCTGGGCTGTAAGCAGGAATGAATGGGGTGAGGCCTTAGTCTCTAACAGTCTATGCGTGTATATGAGCCTGCACCGTTCTCTAAGACACAGGTACACAGGCACGTATGCATACACATATGCAAGCACACATCCATGTATACGTGTGTTTCACACGTACATATCACGTAACATGGACAAATGGGAAATGCACAGCTCTTGGAACACAGCACTTGTCCTGTGATACACCCGCACACATGCAACATATGTGCCTGGGAGGGAGAGTGCTGTGTCATAAGAGAGACACATCTTCAGCGCTCTTGCTCCGTGGCCTTCTTATTGATTGCACCCCTCGCCACCCCGCTAGCAGTGCATAAGAGGGTCGAATCCTGCGTGACACTGGTAATTTTAGACTTAAAAATTTTTTTAAACCAATCCAATAGGCAAGAAAGCTGTATAAACATCTGCTGTACGTGTTAGAGCATTTCTTTAATCTGTAAAAGTAGTAGTCTTGACCTGAAGACAATGTACACTTCCGATCTTGGTTGAAATGCCCTGTAGGTCAAAAGCGATCAAATGTTGGCAATGTCGTGTAATTCACCCCCTTGCCGGGCGGGGCTCCTACTACAGGGTTGTGAGCATTTTCTTTTCCACAATTTCGCTGCTTCTGAACTCTAAGTTTTATGTATATCAGTTTGCTTGTTACTTTCTAATACCGTGTATTCATTTTACCATTGCCTTTATCTCCTAAGTCCCTTAATGATTTGAAAAAATTCTTTTTGCATTGCGGATATTTATTCTTTGTCATGTGTATTGTTAGTGTATAGCCCCCCAAGTTCTTACATGGTTTTTTGATTTTGATTATGATGATTTTGCAGACCTATTCCTAAATTACACAAATTTGTCCATCTCTTCCTTTATAGAAAGGTTTTATTTATCCAAATATTATAAAATGTCTTCTCTTCTGGGTACTTTTGTAATTTCATTTATTATATTTAAATATTTGTTACAGATGCCACAAATTGGTATGAAGACTTAGGTAGGACATTGTGCTTCTTTCTCCTTTCTCTGCTTCTCCAATCAAGCTGTTTTTTTTTTGGACACAGAGTCTCACTATGTCGCCCTTGGTAGAGTGCTGTGGTGTCGCAGCTCACGGCAACCTCAAACTCTTAGGCTCAAGCGATTCTTTTGACTCAGCCTCCCAAGTAGCTGGGACTACAGGTGCCCGTCACAATGCCTGGCTGTTTCTAGAGACAAGATCTTGCCCTGGCTGAGGCTGGTCTGGAACTTGGGAGCTGGGGCAATCCACCCGTCAAGCTGCTTTTTGAGGTACTGCTTATTTGTGACACTGAAATGTCACATTTATAAAATCTAACACTTCCATTTATTCTTGGTTGCATTTCTTGATTCTGTCTTGTTTATTTCTGTATGTGAACCACTGGATTTTAATCATTCTAGCCTTACCATGTACTAACTTACTCTCCTATTTATTTTTCTGGTAATTAAAAAAAAATTACCTAGTTTCTAATTGTATTAAATGAATTATTACTATATGCCATGTACTCAGAGGTTCCCTCCGAGAGAAAAATTTAGCTCTCCATGTACTTCAGTCTTCTTGTTTGTCTCTTAAGAGAGTGGGTGTGGACTTTCTGAGCAAAACGAAACAAGCCCCAGAAACTATAAGGAAAACGACTAATGGACTTGACTGCATGCAAATAAAACTGAAATTTCTTATGGCAGAAGTTAAAGAAAAGAATGACGTTAAGCTGGAAATCATCTTTGCCAAACACCGTCAGAAAAGGAACATGTCACTAATGGAACACCAGGGATTACAAATCTGTCACCAACATACCGGAATCAATAGAAAAATTGACAAAGAGCACACATGCAAACTATAGAAAAGTAAAAGACCAAAGAAAAATTACCAAAGAGGCATACTGTATGTATTAGCTAGTTTGGCAAGATAAGGGGGAAGGGGCTGTCATGCTTTGGTTGGAGAACACATTGGTGCAACATGTTTAGAAAGCAAGTTTCCAACAAATGAACAAGGGACAAATCTGTGGATCTTATGATTGCCCATCCAAGGATCTACCCACGGGCACACACCCGTGTGCAGAAATGTGTGTAAGCAAGGGTGTGATATTATCTGTAAAGGCAAAAGATGGACGGCATCTAAATGCCAATCCATAGGAGCTCGGCAAAATGCATTATCATTTTTCCAGGAAATAAAATACAATGCGGTTTTGAAAAAGAATGCATAGGTCTGAATGTGTTGAAATAAACAGGAAAGAAATCCAAGTTCAGAAGGGTAGGTGCTGGGTGCTCTCATTTGCTAGGAATATGACAAACGCAAATGAACACACGGCTAGTGTAAGCAAAGCACTTTCTGGAGCCACACAAAAACTATTCCTGGTGGTTACCTCTTGGAAGGAATGGAGGGAGAGTCCATTCCTTGACTGGACTGTGAGGGTATTTGCTATTCTTCTTTTTCCCTTTATGTATATTTGGATTTTTTTCCTAACACATGCTTCTTTAGTATTCAATAAATAAATGAGGATTAGATAATAATCAGAAAACAAATCTGATGAATGAATCATCAACATTTGGGAAAAAATAATATAGAATATCTCTCTTGGAAATCTGTTGTGATCACAAAGTTGGCCCCTGTTTGAGTTCCTAAGTTTTGCAAACATTTGAATTCACTCCCATTATGCTTTTAATTTTTGAGAGCAGGTGGTTTGCAATCCAGATGTGAGGGAAATTGCCTGACAGCAGTCACTTTCAGTTTTTAAAGAGAGAGCTTGGGTTGATTAACCTCCGTGAGTGGATCCTCTACTGAGAAGGGGCTGAGGTGGTGGGGGAGGGGAAGCCAGGGACAGCGACAGGAAGAGCTCTTCCCGTCACACAGGGGACACTTGCTCAGCCTTTATTTTCTTTTCCTTCAGCCTCTTCGAGATGTGCATTTTGAGACGAATCTCTGTTGCTTTTCTGCACCTGAGAACGACTTTCGTTTCTGACCTCTTCGGTGTAAGAATTGTAATTATTTCCTCAGCCCGCGGTCTGACCAAAGTTGAAATCTACTTCTTCTTACTCGATCTTTCCTAAGTCCTGGCTGTGAGGCTAGCCGTTGGAGTCCTGCAGAAATAGGTTGCAATCTATTAGCGAATAATAGCTCATACATCCTTTGTGAGTTCTGAGAGTGCTGAGAGCCTTTTAGTGTAGTCTGGAGATAATACCCGGGCCTTGTCCACGCTCACTTTGAGACAAAGCAGATGCGGGATAATTAGCTGTTGGTTCTATATTTTGGGAAGATGAGTAATTTTTTTCCTGACAGAATGCACAAAGCAGGACTGCATTCCCCCTCAGCAGGACGAGCTGTAACAGGAACAGGAGCAGAGGTCTGTGGGAACGGAGGGGACGGAATCTGGAAGGGTGCAAAGGAGGGGGATGGGTTCTCCAAGTGAGAAATGGCCTTGGAACGGAATTAAGGAAGGTGGGGCGGTATGAGGGAACAGAAGACAGGCCCTAAGTTTAAAAGCCCAACTAGGTTCAAAACAGGCACATAAGAAGCTTCCGGGACCTCCACAACATCAGAGCATCTTGATGACAGAGCAGCGGAGATGGTTTCCATTCCCTTCTTTCTGCTATCACAATGTTTGGGGTCACAGACACCTGGCTGTAAGGTGCACCTCCTATACTCACCAGGTGTGTGTCAATATATGAACCATTCACCTTCTAGAGCCCCTATTTCCTCAACAGTGAAATGTAAATATTTAGCACTGGCTTCACAAAATCTTGTGCAGGGCATGCAGTAGTTGCTCAATAAATACAAGCTCCCTTCATCCTCTGTGGATTCCTTTTGTCTAAACGCTACTTGTTCATCCACTTAGTGTTCTAAATCTCTCACGGTTTGCACCGCCACTCATGTTGCCACACAAACGTGGCCTTCTAACATCTGTGAACGCTGGGCTTTAGCTTTAATAAAACTACAACGAATAGTCTCCTGGCGAGTTATTCTGTACTCATAGTTCTACATCCTTCTATCACGTGCTCCCTGCGATGCAGCAGGGCTAGGACCAGTAGGGTCCCCAAGAGACAGACGTAGAAACGGACAGGACCCCAGTGATTTGCAAGGCCACCATGTAGGTGATGGGTACAGCCAAGCCTTGACCCATAGCCTCTGACTCTCTTGCTGGAGGTGGAAAAGTGTCAGGCAGGTCATTCAACATCAAAATCACAGGGGTCCTTCTTTTTAAAATGTTCTTCCTTTTCTGACCATGGGAACCTATTCATTTTTAGAGTCCACCTTAAGACTTTTATATTTGGGAATTCTTGCAATGCCAGTGTAAGGGGAGTGTGATCCTGTGTGTGTGAGAGAGAAACCCTGTGTGTATGAGGCCCTGTGAGTGTGTGTGTGTGTGTGTGAGAGAGAGAAACCTTGTGTGTGTTTGTGTGTGTGTGTGTGTGTGTGAGAGAGAGAGAGAGAGAGAGAGAGGGAGAGAGAGAGAGTCAGAGAGGAGCCCTGGGTGTGATCTAAATGTTTTGTCATTTTTTGTAGGGCACACTTGGCAGGCTCTGACAACACCTGCATAATGATTTTTCCTTGCATGGGAAGATGTGGTTGTGACAGTGCTTTGTGTTCTCCAGCAGGGAAGAGTGAAGAGTCGTGTGCCTCTTGGTAGAAGATGGACTTTGAGGACCACAGAGAGGAAAAGGCAGGGATCTGTGATGTTTGTGGTTGTCCTGGGAAGAGTCCCTCTTTGCTAGGAATTATTTATGCTTCCCATTATAACGCTTCTGGAAGAACAGAAAGAAAACTCGATTTCCTGGATGAGATAAGAACATTTTTGACTGCATGTCACTACTGAACCAGGTCCAAATGTTTGTGCTTGGATGTCACCGTGGACCCATCATTTTCGTCCAAGTAAAAGCAACTGAAAGGGTCAAAACCATCAGAAGTCCGCGGGCACATCCACTGGGCTCGCCTTTGGCCACAGGCAGTGCATCGCATGTGTCCCCTGGAGGAGGTCAGCTGTGCTTCTGGGTCCCTGGCCACTGGGGGGATCCAGAGCCATAGCTCACGGAGGATGAGGTCCAGGGGTTCCTGTCACCAATTTTGCAAGAATTCAAGGGGCATTAAATATCCTCAGTCCTGACATTCCCGTCTCCTTGTTATAGAAAAAACTGAACCGAAGTGAGGTCTGGCCCTTAAAGACAGTTTTCCCACCTAGGAGGTTCCTTATGCCGGCAGAAGACGTGGACATTACTCCTGGTGCCAGCTCTGCCCCTGGGAACTCGATGGGGAAGCGGTGTCGTGGTGAGTGAGACTCAGACCTGTCCTTAAGGAGCCTTCCTCTGTCGAGGGGCCCCTGGGGGCGTTTGCTGGGGAACGGCTCAGTTACGGGGTGTGCTGAGGGGGTTAGGAGCGGCTCCCCAGCGAAGATACACCACAGAAGGGGTTACTTTCCCCGCAACTTGTGTGAATAAAACAACCCGTGCAGAATGGTAAGGAGGCGCCTATCAGAGCCCGTCGTATAAAGAATTAAAGTCACAGCGCACAGGGTAGGGTGTGGGTCAGGGATCATCCAGGGAGAGGGAGTGGAACCCCGCCACACCCTGGGTGGGCTGCCAGCTTCCCGTGCTCTTCTGTCTGGGGCCTGCCGCCCCTGGGGGGGGGTGATTTGGGGAGCCCTGGAAGGGGGTGGGGCCGGAAGCCCCACCGGGAGGATGGTGTGGGGGTGGGGAAGGCCCTCTGCAGCCGGCTCCTAGGCGCGGAGCAGCAGTTTCACAGCATTTACAAGTGATTTATAGGCCAGGAGAGCCAGGGGAGTGGTCACCAAAGAGTAGGGTCATGACTGCATTATCAAATATCTCAGATTTTAGCTTTTTGGAAATTAGTGTTCCCCTTAAGAAAAAAATGGCAGCTGGCCTTTTCTGTAAACGTGCCCAGCCCTGAGACTCTCCTCTGACCGTGCAGGTCTGCGGTGCCCTGGGCGCCTGGACGCGGGGAGGGCTCCGTGCTGCTCCAGGGAACCCCGGGCCGCTCCCTGCTTCTCCTTTGGCTGTGACGTTCCGTAACAGTGGGATTACTGGGCCCTTCAGTGTTCTCAGTCTTCCTAAAAGATGCTCCAGAATAAGCTGGAAAGAATTTTAAAAATAATCCTCATGAGGCGTTACAAAAAGAAAGGTCAACGGCCAGGGCGCGGGGTCATGTAAAGTAGGGTGCTCAGAGAGAGTTTCGTTCCCGCGCGAAAAATGAGTGGGAGACGGGACCTGGGGCCAGCCTGGGAAGGATGACTCCTTCTGGGAGCTGCGCCACCTTAACAAGCCCTCAGTCAGTCGCCCAACCCATGGACTTGGTGGCCTGGTGGCATTGCTGCCATCAGTGCTTTTTTGTTATTTACTTACTTGATTGATGATTGATTGATTGAGACAGAGTCTCACTCTGTCGCCCCAGGCCGTAGTGTCCTCTTAGCTCACAACAACCTCAAGTGATTCTCTTCCCTCAGCCTCCTGAGTAGCTGGGACTACAGGCTCCCGCCATAACCCCCCGGCTAATTTTTCTGTTTAGTAGAGATGGGTCTGGGGGTCTTGCTGTTGCTCAGGCTGGTCTGGACCTCCAGAGCTCAAGCAGTCCTCCCCCATCTCAGCCTCCCAGAGTGCTGGGATTACACTGAGGCTGGTTGGTACTGTTTTTTTTTTTCTTTTAACGAAATCCCTTCATTTTTCAGGAGGGAGCCCCGGACGGTACCAGGCCCATTCCAGGGTCTCAAGGATCTGTCCGCTGGGGGGACCACATGGGGTGCGGACGTTATGACACAGGTGGGAAACACAGACCAGAAGGTGTTCGTTCACGTGCTATGACTGTGAGTGCGATTGGAAGCAGTGATGCTCCTGTGGTCTGGGGTCACCGGGAGCAATTTCTCAGACAACGTTGGACTTGAGTCTGACTTTGAAGATCATGTTGGCGTCATCAAGGCCAAGAAGAAAAATCCCCTCCTGTGAAAAACAATGCATGGCCAGTTCCCCTCTCTCCTCAGGGCTACTTGTGTCCCCATGTTCTGACCCCTCTGCTCCAGAAAGGGGGTGCTGCTGACCAAAGCAGGCACGGGAATCTCCCATGTCCCTGCCAGAGTGTCTAAAAACCCAAGTTGGATCAAGAGTTGAAGCGACCCACTCAGCCCAGTTCTGTGCTTCCCTACAGCAATGAGCTGGACGACACTCTGTGAATCCAGAGCTTTCTTCTATAAAGACGCTGCCAGCTCAGGGTTACGGCTGGCATTCGAGAGGAAATGTTCTTCTCATTTACATTAACTAGGAATTCATTAGAGCTTTCTAAGGTCTTCTACCACTTCCTTATCCCGTTGCTTAGAATTTTACAATTAATAACCCAAGTAGCCCAAACTTCCTGGGAGACTTTGCTTCCTTTGAAACCCCAAACATGATAGAGAAAAGCATAGAGTTAGAAAACTCTTCCTCCAACCTTAAATACCAGAGGACAATTTTATTTATTTATTTTTTTCTGGGCAATTTTCTCAAGAGGACAATAGAAGGCAAATATACAGGGCAGGGATGGCTGAGGTCTGTAGATGCTGAAAGCAAAGGGTTGTAGGTAAGTAGAGAAAGGGAGGGAGCTCTGGGAACAGGGGCGGTCAGGATGGGATTTCTAAAGTGCGGCAGCAGGGAGGCCGGCAGAGCCGTGCACTAGCAGGCGTCCAGCAGCCCTGGTGCAGGGACCTGTCATTACAGCACACACGAGGCAGGTGCCTCCACTGTGCGTCTAACACCAAGAGGGGAGATTTGGTCCTAGGAGAGCTGGAGGGCTGGAGGTGGGGAGCTAAGCCTCCCACCACCCTCTGCCTCTATCACTCTTCTACCCCGTAGGTGGAGTGAAGGACCCGGCTAATGAGAGGCTGTGTCTGGCCACCAACCAGTTCTCAGCAGCAGGGCGCTCACCAAGGCAGGAGCATTGGATCTGGTAATGCTGTCACATCAGCTCTGTGCCTTCCTGGGGCAACTTCAGAATATGATCGCCAACTCTCCCATTGCGTTGAAGGGGTCTTGAAGTCCATGCCTTGAATCTGGGTGGGATTTGAGGGTTTTTATCAATGGAGCATGGCAGAGGAGGTGCTGTGTCTACTGGCTGCCTGGGCACATGTGCTCTTGGGACATTCCCTCTGGGAACAAAGCTGCCCGGAGTGAGAGCCTGAGCCATGTGGAGAGGCCACGTACAGGCGCTTCAGCTGAGAGACTCACTGAGCTTCGTCTTTAGGTCAGCCTGGTTCTGACACCAGCTGTGTCAATGGAGAAGTTTGAGCATAATAAAATAGTTGCTGCTTTATGCTGCATAGTTTGGGGACACTTTCCCTGTAGAAGAGATAATCTGTATATGATCTAGACACTTTGGTTTCCTATACCAGTGATTTTCAACCAGTATGTCGTGAAAAAAATTTAAAGATCATTAATTAAATTATTTTTAAAAGAAGTTCAAAGCCCAGCAAGTATATTTTTTGACTCTCTCTCTCTCTTTTTTTTTTGATCAACATAGTTTAAGTGCGCCATGGAAGTTGAACTCTAGGTTCAAGTGTGCTGGGAGATAAAAAAGATTGAAAAGCACTGCTCCATATCTAGACCATGTGCTTTGTCTGCTTATAAATGACAAGCCGGTCTACACAACCCTCATTCAAAGATGAATAAAGAGAAAAAGAAAATGCACTGTGTGTCCTGGGAAGAGCTTCTGGGCCTTAGTAGAAATTAGCGATTGCCCTGATAATTAGAGGAAGGTCTATGGATTAAGATAAGAAAAGTAGGTCCCCTCCAATCACCGGCTGGAGATGGGTGCGTTTGTTTTTTCCCTGCCTTGGCAGGAGCAGCTGGTAGGGAGATGTTTCTAGTCCACTATCCTGTTCTGCTCTGGGGAAAAATACAAGAAACCATGGATAACATGCATTAAAAAATCCTGTGAGCATCATGGCATTAAGAGTTAACTAAAAATTAATTAAATTAAAATTTTAGGCTCAGCGCCTGTGGCTTAACGGGCTAAGGTGCCAGCCACGTACACCTGAGCTGGCGGTTCGAATCCAGCCCCGGGCCGCCAAACAACAATGACGGCTGCAACCAAAAAATGGCCGGGCGTTGTGGCGGGTGCCTGTAGTCCCAGCTACTTGGGAGGTGGAGGCAGGAGACTCGCTTGAGCCCAGGAATTGGAGGTTGCTGTGAGCTGTGATGCCACGGCACTCTACTCAGGGTGACAGCTTGAGGCTCTGTCTCAAAAAAAAAAAAAAATCTAGAAAACTTCATTAAAATTCCATTTCTCTGTGGCACTACCCACATTTCAAGTGCTCAATAGCCACATGTGGTCAGCAGTCACTGTACTGGACAGTGCAGATGTGAAACATTCTTTATCATTGTAGAAATTTCTATTGGACAATATTGCTCTACGTAAGAGAGAAATACAAATTTCAACTCTTAAAAGGAAAAAATATTATAAAAAATCAGCTGTTTTCTTATCTATGTATGTGTTCTCTACAGATACGCACACACACGTGCCCAGAGAGAGAAAGTTTTCATGTAGAATAATCCTTTTTTTTTTTTTTTGGAGACAGACTCTCACTTAGTCACCCGGGGGTTGAGTGGCATGGCATCATAGCTCACAGCAACCTTAAACTCTCAGACTCAAGCAATCCTCATGCCTCAGCCTCCCAAGTAGCTAGGACTACAGGTACCCACCACAACATTCAGCTAATTTTTATATTTATTTTTTAAATAGAGACAGGGTCTTGCTCTTGCTCAGCTGACCTTGAATTCCTGAGCTCAAGCAATCCACCCACCTCGGCCTTTCAGAGTACTAAGATTACAAGCATGAACAACCATGTATTATCATGTATGATAATCTTGAACCTCTCTAAAGGTATTTGGAAGCCCTTTAGAACCTCATAAAGGTATCTGACTATCACCTCTCATCTAATTCAACCTGCTTTTTCTCAGACATCAGTATTCAAGATAAATAACAACCTATTTCTCACATAGCTTTGTGGACTTAGAATTTTGTTTCCTCACTGGTACATGTAGGATAGCTTCTTTGGTAGTTCAGTGCAATCCAGCCACTGAATAGCTGTACGATTTTGAACACAATTGTCACTCTCCTGGGCCTGCCATAAAGGGATAGTTACAGAGCCCTCTTTTAGCTTTAAGGAAAGTTTTGCTTCTATATTTTTTTTATCAGATAAATGTAGAGAAGCTTATATTAAAGGGACATTAGTTCCACAAAGGATTGATTACATAGCTTTTGTGGGCTGGCCTGGGCACCAAATGACCATTTAATATCTATTTCCATAGGACAATAGCTATAAAGAAAATAAAATACTTAGGAATATATTTAACCAAGGAGGTGAAAAATCTCTACAAGAAGAATTCTAAAACATTGGTGAAAAGTCACAAATGACACAAACAAATGGAAAAACATCTCATGCTCATGGGTTGGTAGAATCAACATTGTTAAAATGACCATATTACCCAAAGTGATTGATAGATTCAACACAATCCCCACCAAAATATCAATGTCATAGTTCACAGATCTAGAAGATATAGTTCTAGGCTTTATTTGGAACCAAAAAAGAGCCTGAGTAGCAAAAAAAAATCTTAAGCAAAAAGAAACAAATCTGGAAGCAATGTATTACCAGATTTCAAATTATACTATAGTAATCAAAACAGCATGGTAGTGGTATAAAAGTAGAGACACAAACCAATGAACCAGAACAGAGAACCCAGTTATAAAACCATCTACCTACACCCAGCTGATCTTCAATAAAACAGACCACACCCCCCACTGGGAAAAAGAAGCCCTATTCAATAAATGGTGCTGGGAAAACTAGATAGCCATATGGAGATGAATGAACAAAACCCCTAATTCTCACCCTATTCAAAAATTAATTCAAGATGGATAAAAGACTTAAATGTAAGGTATGAAATCATAAAAATTCTAAAAGAAAATGTAGGAAAACTCTTCTAGACATGACCTAGGCAAAGAATTTATAACCACGACCCCAAAGGCAAATAAAGCAACTATAAAAATAAACAAATGGACTTGATTAAATCCAAAAGCTTCTGTCCAGAAAAGTAAATAATCGACAGAGTGAATAGATGACATAGAATGGGATAAGATTTTTGCAAACTACACATCTGATAAAGGGCTAATGTCTACAGAAACATGCACTCTGAGGTCCAAACACCAGCCATGTCTCAGTCAGAACCTGGGGCAGCTGATAACAAAGACTAAAGTCTTGGCCTGGCAGGAAGGAGGGAGTGAATAATGCCTCCATCATTCCTTCTTCCAACACAGTCATGAAACATTCCTTTAAAATTGGCTGATTAGCTCTAGAGAGAAAGGTACCAGGCAGACTCTGTTAGACAAAGACAATGGTAGTGCATTGTCTTAACAATGGTTGTTAAGCTGTTCTTGGTGTATTAATATTAATCCCCCTGACAATGGCAGGAATAAGCCTAGGCTGATATCTGGTACTGTGTAGCTCAAGTCCTTAAAAGCCTGATGTGGGTGTCAATGCTATTTGCAACAGCCTAGGAGAAGTCTATCATTTCCTTTCCATTTTTTTTTTCTTGAGATGGAGTCTTGCTCTGTCGCCTAGGTTGGAGCGCAGTGGTGTCATTGTAGCTCACTACAGCCTCAAACTGCTTAACTTTCTGCCTTCCCAATATGACTAATCTCACTTTTCCAGGAAGCCATCTCAGAGGTCCTCAGCTGGAGTAAACATCTTCCCCCTTCCAACCACTCCTAGTTCTTTGAGATGTTATTCCATGCAATGATGGCCAAGGAGTCATTCCAGATCAAGAAGGAAAAAAAGCCCAAATTAACTCTGGATGGTGGGTTTCTATGGAGATTGCTTCAGTGAGGGTTTGGGCCAGTTCCCCTGGCATGACTGATTTGCTCACAGAAGTGAGTGATGGGACACAAGTACTCACCTATTAGGGCCCTTAAGAAATATATATGTGTGTGTTAGGGCCTTTAATGTGGGGAATGTAGGCACTTGCCCACATAATCTTTTTATGTGTTAAACAGCTATGGGGCAGTTCAACTTGACCTCCAAAAGGATGGGCTCAACCAGCTAGCTCTTTGAGTTTATCCTTTTTTGATTAAGAACATTGTGTACAATGATCAAACATTCACCAAACATGAAAAACTGTCATAATAGAGGCCAGACTACATCTGATACCTATAGCACAGCTTACAAGTAAACTAAACCAACGTCGCTAAAACACTAAATGGTGATGGTAAATGTGTTTCACCTCACTTGCCAGCGGTCACTGTTGGGTCACAGTTGCCTCCAGCCTGTGTTCAGAAGGATCCCTAGGCTCAGACTAAGGTGCTGATGGAGGGTTTGGATTTCACAAGCAAAAATTGGGATGTGGAGAAAGGTCACTCTAGGCAAGGAGGCCAGGTCAGGCAGAAGCTCGGCCTCAGGGCCCACCCACAGGACCGTCCACACCACAAACCCTGGGACCACTTGGCTCTTGACTCAAAAAACACCACAAGCCTGGGTGCTGGGGTACAGTCCCGTGAATGGCAGCTGGGAAATTTGGAAGGAGAGCCCACTTGGAGGGCAGTGGTGGCCCAGGGGCCCCTGTCAGCTATGATGGCAGGGAGCCCTGAGGAGAGCCATCTGCAGTGCAATTCTGCAAGGTCACTGTGACCTCCCTCCTTCCAGGGGCTCCCCCTTCTCACCCAAGAGGGACAAGCCTGTGCCTGCTTCATCAAGAAACTCAATGTTCATTAAGACTGTGATTCCCAGCCTGGCAGGCAGTGCCAGTGTGGTGGTCCCTTAAGCCTTCACGTGTCTGTCTATCCATCCCAGAGAGTGTTAGGTCCCCAAACCAAAGACAGCCCATGGAGATGACACGGTGGCCCTGTCGCTAGAAGGCTCCGTCGGCAGGGGGGTAAAGCTTGCCTTTGGCCTGCAGCCCTGGCCCCTTCGCCTCACCTCCCGTCACTCCCTCACCTGTAGGCGGACAGACGCTCAACTCCAGGATTTGAATGAAATAAAAACTGACAGTGTGGAGCCATGTTCAGGGCTGAGCTTTGAAGGATTCACGCAATTATCTTTGTCAGAATTCATTTTGTCAACTCCCCTCTCCTCTTCAGGCTGCGCCCTACCTATATCTCTGGGAAGTTTGAGGAGACTGAGAATGAAACAAGGGAAACACCTGCGACATCCCAGGGGAGGTGGCTCCTGAGGGGACAGGAGAGAAGGGAGCTGAGGAAGGGACCCGAGAGGCAACTGCTCCACCTTGTCCCCATATCAAGACTCCACTGTCAGCCCCCCAGTTCAGGGACAGAGGTCCGCCAGTGCTCAGACCACTCCAAGGGGCGGGGAGCCCCTACGATGCTCCGTCAGCCTGACCTGAGACACTCCCTGGAGAGACCCTTCTGTCAGCCACAGTCAGGACACGGCCACACACAGCATCCCAGCTGTTCCCCCATGTCCTTCACGCATGTCCCCAGGTTTGTACACACACACTCTCAGCCTCTGCCGATGGAGGGTCCGGATGCTGATGACCACCAAACCAATACATCTGGCCTGAGACTGCAGACCTGGGCGCCCACACTGACCAGCCATGACTCCGGGACAGCTAGCCAGCATGTCAGACTAAGCCTGTGCAAAACTAGCCTTCTCCCCCAACCTCCTGCCTACCCAGCTCCCTCATCTCAAGTCGCCACAACTCTGTCCTTGGAGCTGCTCACACTCAAATCCTCAAATCATCCTTGCTTCCTCTAGTTCTCCCAAACCCCGCAAATCTATCAGCAAATCCTAGCAGCTCTGCTTTCAAGGTATGTTCCAGATCTGCCCACTTCCCACACCGCCCCTGCTGCCTCCCCGGGGAGCCCTCACTGCTCATCTGGACTGTGTGGGGTTGGCGCCTGGCTCAGTTCCCACTGCCTCCCTGCCACTGCTGTCCACCCAGTGGCCTGAGGGAGCCCCTGAACGTCTAAGACTGGTTATGTCATTACTGGTCTCAAAACCCTCCACCATACCCTTGTCACTCAGAGTAACAAGTCCCCACGTTGGTCTACAAGGCTACAGAGGCCGTGCCATGCCCCTTGGACTCCCCTTCAGGAAGAAAGGACTTATGCCCCTCCCACCCCATGCTGGGAGCGGCACTAGCCCTCAGTCCGCACCAACCATCCCTGCAGGGACAACTAAAGAGAGACCCCTCACCCAAGGTCTCTTCTTGGACAACCTGCACCCAATGCCTGATCAACACAGGGGCGAAAGACCCAGGCATCTCAGCGCAGTTCCACACCCTGGGGAAGGTTATCCCCTCTTCACACCTCCCTGCAGGGTCGCTGAGGCCTCCGTTGAGAACACAGCTCTGCTCACTGTCACCTCCGCTCACCATCTCCCTCGCCTTGCCCTGCTTCCTGCCCCTCCTTCCCTGTCCCTTCCCTTTCCCTTCCCTTCTCCTCCCTTTTCTTCTCCTTCCCATATGTGTGGAGCCCAAGAGCACCGCCCACTAACGTTCATCTCAGCAGAGGCTGCTTCATGGGGAATACAACCTATGAAAAAGCCCTGTGAGCTCTGCCCCTAACTTCCACCTCTCACCTTAGCCCCATCATTCTCCTGTCTCTGCTCCAGCCACGCTGGCCTCCTTGCTGCCTCTTAGCATGATGGGCATGCCCTGCTCCAGGGCCACTGTCCATGCTCTTCCCCATGCATACACACTCCTCTTCTCTTTCACTCCTTTACTCAAATGTCACCTTCTCAGGGAGGCCTTCTTTGGCCGTCCTATGTACAAGTGCAATAGCTCCACCACTGTTTTATTTTTCTTCTTGGTCCTGTCACCACCTAGTGCACTATATACTGTATTTTCTTCATAGAGTGTAAGCTCCATGGGGACAGGGGTCTTTGTCTGTTTTGTTCAATGTGGGGTCCCCAGTGCCTAGCATAGTATCTGGCACACAATGGGTGCTCAGTAGATATGTGTTGAATGAATGAATGAGTTAACGTCAATGTCATGAAGCCCATCCATCTATCCCTCCATCTATCAGTCCATCCTTGAAGCATTTATTGAGCATCTTCTCTCAACATGCCAGACTGGGTGTTATGGGGAACTCACAAAAATAACCACCCTCCTCTCTGTCCTGGTTTCATGGTCTGGGAGGGACAGGAAAAATACAAGTCTGAGAGACTCAGAGTAGCAGAAGATCCCTGCCAGCTGAAGGTGCCCTTAGAAGAGGGACATTGACTTTGTACCTGGGAGAACAGGGAGAATTTTGAGAAGGGGGGATAGAGGGAGACACCCAAACCAAGGGAAGGGTAGGTTTAAGGGTGCAAGTTTAACCATGGTGGAGATGACAGCACAAAGGGGCTAGACCTTTGGAAAACACTGGAAGAGATTCCTGGGTAAGGTTGTGAGGTCGGCAGATGAAAACATTGACCTTGACCCTGTGAACACTGGGGAACTCCTGAGGCATCTGGGCAAAAGGTGATGTGATCACAAATGCTCCATTTCCCAGGCTCACAGGGAAGCCATCAAAGATGGAGGAGAAGGCCCCGAAGGAGGATCAGAAGTTGGGCTGCAGGTTGTGTGAGAGAAGCACTGGAGGAGGGTCCAGAGAGCCAGGCTCCAGTCCGGGGTCACCACTGATTATGCAGGTGTTATTTGGTGATAGTAAGTCACACTTTCTCCTTCTTGGCCCAGTAGTACCTGTCAGAGAATCCCAGAATCACTGAGCTGCAAGAACCTCAGAAGTCATCTCGTCCAAGTTTCCAAACTCCAGGCTGAGGAATCAATGTACTGAGCTGGAGGTGTTTAAAAACTGAAATAGAAGAGAAAGGACTATGTCAGGATGTCAGGGTGCATAGCTTATAGTGAAGGTAAATTTGCTCGTGAAACTTTTGTTTCGGGTGTGTGTGTATGTTGTTTCATACTGTAAATCCATATCTGTGGATCACGGTAATGGCTGTTTGAAAGTCACCTCCTCCAATGTGAATCGCCTTTACAGCATTCTCAGTAAAATACATGGCAACTGTTGCTCATCTCCAGGAATAGTATCCGGACCACCTTACCCCAAGGCAGGAGCCCCTTATTGTTGACAGCTCTGTGTCCAGGGAGTACGCCTCATACTGAGATTAAACATGCTGCTTGCCCTTCTTCCCATGGGTCTTCTCTAGCTTTCTCATCCTCCCCAAATAAACCCAACCCCATTTCAGACAATGGCATTAAGAGCATTGAAGACATCTTTGCAGGACCATGTTCTTTCTAGTATTTAAGGCTCATCTATTTCTCCTCCCAGCACCCCTCTCCCAGGAAGGAAGTAAAACCTGGGTCTTCGTTCTGGGAAACCACCTCTGCCCAGCCATAATCGGTATGATTTGAGTGGGAGCGACCTCAGCCCCTGCTCCAGACATCCCAGTGTGAGCAGCACATGCCCTGGGACACAGGCTCCAGAGTGGGCACGTGATCCAAGCTGAGGCAATCAAAGACAATCAGAGACTTTTCCTGAAACTATTAGAGAGATGCTAGGACAATAGACTGTAATCCCAGGACTGCAGTGACCACCTCTGCCAAAGCCTGGGGAACACCTTCCATTGAAGGAAAGCAAAAGAAAGAGGATGGATAGACAGAGAGAGGGAGACACGATGCAGTCTTAATCCCCAGCACCTGAAAATATGGTCTTTAAAGAAGTAAGGAAGTTAAAACAAGGTCACGAGAGTGAGCCCTCCTCCAGCGTGAGCAGCATCCTCATAAACAGGAGAAATCTGGACAACCAAGGCACACGAGGGGAGGATGCTATGGAGACGCAGAGGGTTGGAGTGATGCACTTATAAGCCAAGAACGCCGAGGATTGCTGCAAACCCCCAGACACTAAGAAAAGGCAGGAAAGTATTCACTCTGCGGGTTTCAGAGGGGGCCTCACCCTGGCTTCAGACTTCCAGCCTCATGTACTGGGAGACAATAAATTTCTATTGTTTAAACCACCCAGTTTGTGAAACTTTGTTACAGCAGCTGGGCAAGGTGGCTCACACCTGTAATTCCAGCACTGTGGGAGGCTGAGGCAGGAGGATTGCTTGAGCTCAGGAGTTCGAGGCTTGTCTGAGTGAGAGTGAGACCATGACTCATGAAAAAAATTAAAAAACCGAGTTGGGCACCGTGGTGAGCGCCTGTAATCCCAGGGGCTTCTGGGGGCTGTGGGATGCCCACAGCCTGAGTCTGAGGTTGCAGTGAGCTACGGCACCACTGCACTTTGCTCAGGGGCATCGGGTGAAACTCTGTCTCGACAACAACAACAACAAAATGTAGCTGCTTATACTTACACAGTCCTTACTAGCGGTTCCACTCTGATTTAACAACTTTACGTACATTAACTCAGTATTCACAGCAGCTGTATAAGGCTGTGCTATTTTTATCTCCATTTTTTAAATAAGGAAACCGCCTAAGGTTGTGTAGCACACATAGCAGGGCAGCACACTGCTTCTCAAGAGAGGTCTGATTTGAAGTCACACTTAATATCCTGTCCTGATGACACTTGCTGTTGAGGCTCTCGATCCAGGGGCCAGAGGTCAGGGACAGGAGTCAAGAAACAGCCATGTTTTGTTTTGTTTTGTTTTGTTTGTGGAGACAGAGTCTTACTCTGTCCCCCTCGGTAGAGTGCCGTGGCGTCACACAGCTCACAGCAACCTCAAACTCTTGGGCTCAGGCGATTCTCTTGCCTCAGCCTCCTGAGTAGCTGGACTACAGGCGCCCGCCGCAACGCCCGGCTGTTTTTCTGTTTTGCAGTTCGGCCGAGGCCAGGTTTGAACCCGCCACCTTCAGTATATGGGGTCAGCAAACAGCTATGTTTTTGATTAAGCTCCCTGATTTGGGTTGAACCAACCCACGCATGTGGCATCCAGCTCTACAGAACTTTACTGTCCCACATGGGTCCCTGGGACTTTGTCATCTTGCCCCCTTGGTGTTTCTCCTGCATATGTTACTAGTTGAGGATGTCCTTAGTTTCTTGCCATGTAACAAACTAAGTCTCTTAAAAATGACACAGGGCAATCCGTGTAGTCCTCAGGGACCAAGACCCACAGAGTGGTCGGCAGGTGGCAGCAGGGGTCCGACGGGAGTTCCCTGGAAAATTCATCAGGGAAAATCCCCCTCCCGAGTTTGAAGCAGAGAGAATTAGAAGAAAGAAGGAAATGAAGGCAAATATGCATGAGGTTCATGTGCGGCCTTAGGAAACTGGCCATTAAGAAAGGTTTGCTGGCTGGCTGGGACAGAAGTAAAGGAAGGGGGGGCAAGAAGAGACCAGGCAAGTGTCACTGATGCCCACCTGCCTCCGTGTCCTGCAACTCCTCTCCAAGCATCTCTCCAGTCTGGTCCTTTGTGGCCTCCAAGAAACCCCAGGGCTGACAGAGTCCCACCGAAGACAGTTAGGCACTCAAAAGCAGTGCCTCGCCGCTTCCCTGAGCAGTGGAACCTTTCAGAGTGGAGTGCCCTGGGCTGCGAGAATACACAAGGTCACATTCCATAAAACTCAGAAGGCTGGAGAAGAACTCGGGAACTCGCCATCGACTCTGGAGCCAGGTGCTCAGGAGACAGTTCAGAGAGGGCAAAAAATGACATTCCTGACCCAAAAGAAAAGTGCTATAAGAAAAAATGTGTGCCTGTTGCGGTTTCCATGCCTGGAACCTTAGCACTCTGGGAAGCCAAGGTAAGTGGATTGCTTGAGCTTCGGAATTGGAGACCAACCTGAGCAAGAGCAAGACTTTTAGCTCTACTAAAAATAGAAAAAATCACCTGGGCATTGTGGTGGGCACCTGTAGTCCCAGCTGCTAGGGAGGCTGAGGCAAGAGGATCACTTGAGCCCAAGAGTTTGAGGTTGCTGTGAGCTATGGCATCATGGTCCTCTACGCAGCACTCTGTTTAAAAAAAAAAAAAGTTCAAAGAACTTTAATAATTTAATAAAACCTAACATGTTGAAGGAGGATTTGCAGAGTTTCAGAGGCCTCTGATATGAGAGGAAAGAGGCTGGAGGCTGGAAGAAAGGCAGGACACAGAAGAGACAGGCAATGGGAAGAGAGGGCAGGAGAGACAGAACAGAAACGAACGAGAAGGCAAGACACAGAAGGATCGGAATGGAAAGAGAACTGGGGCGGCACCTGTGGCTCAGTGGGTAGGGTGCCAGCCCCATATACCGAGGGTGGCGGGTTTTGAACCCGGCCCCAGCGAAACTGCAACAAAAAATAGCTGGGTGTTGTGGCGGGTGCCTGTTAAGCCTAAGAGTTTGAGGTTGCTGTGAGCTGTGACGCCACAGCGCTCTACCGAGGGCAACAAAGTGAGACTCTATCTCTAAAAAAAAAAGAAAGAAAGAAAGAAAGAGAACTGGAGAGTAGGGAGCAGGGTGGGCTGCCTGCCATTTACTAGGGCAGAGTTGCCCAGACTAAAAAGACCTAGGCCCCTCAGAAGCATTGCAGAGGGGGCCAAGAGGCCCACGGGGCCACTAATAAGCGACTCTCCCAGCTGATAACCCTTGTTAAACAGATTGTCACAACTGGTTTAATTTGAATTTCCAGTAGCTGATAGATTTCAAACCTGGAACAATTATCTCTGATGTAAAGGATCAATGCACAGTTTCCTGCACTGAATCCCAGGGAAACAGAAACGCTGCCAGCAGGATAGCTAGGATTCAAACTCCTTCAAAGGCCAAATAAGCACTGGCTTGTCTCTTTTTAAAGAACTTTTCTATATGGCAAAGGTTAGCTTTGTAAGGAAAGGCAGGATGAAAATTAATCTAGCTTACTGTGACCTCCTCGGGCTGGGTTTGAATTACATTTCCACACGGCCTGTGAAGATCTTTCACGTCTCTCGCTCCATTAGTTGGTGTACTTAGCAAAGGTCGGGGAACGAGCGGACAGACTTTTCTAGCTCAGAGCAAGATCCCGCCACACCGCCCTCTTCCTGCCTTCTCCCCGTGTTTCTGCAGAGGTCACTGCGGTGGGTGTGAGTCATCTCTGCAAACTCCTCATCCTGAAGGCACCTGCGGAGGGTGGGCACTAACTATGTTATCCTTGTACCTCCGGGACAGCTCTAGTCTCATACGGCTCCCCGGGGAAGTATGGGGAGGGCTCTCAGACTTCCCAAGGGAAATTCCTATTTGCCATTCAGAAAACTGCTTTATTTCAAGTACCCCCACAGGGTAAGGTCAAAAGAGGCAGGAGGAGAAGGAGAAGAGAAAGGATGAGGAGGAAGGGGGGAGGGGAAAATGACAAGAGGAGCCAGTTCATGTCCCCAACTATCCAGAGCTTTCTGTCTGCTGGTTCATCCACAGTGCGATTCACATTCACGTGGGTCCTTAGCTTCCGGATCTGCTCTGTTGACTTTCTTTGTCTTCAGAGTTGGATCTGAATCCAGCCCTTTCAGAAGATGGCATTACAGTGGATGAACTATTACACATCCACACAAGAGAAAAACTCAATTCAAGTTGGGGGGGGGATGAGGAAAGGTGTAGTGGGGAGGAAGGAGGGGGATGGGTGTGCTCCCGCCAGCAAGAGAGGCGCCATCTTAAAACGGGTGGGAGGTGATTGTTGTCCTACTATCTGGGCCCCACAGTAGGTGGGGGAAGGGGTGGAGAGGTGACATTTTATGGAAAAGCCCAGGGGTGCCCAACGTAAAAGTATATGCCACACCTCCTGGGGGCAGAACACAACTCCAACAGGACCTTACTTAACAAACACAAATGTTGTAACCTAACTGTTTATACTCTTGTATTCATCTGAAATTTAAAAAAAAAGAAGAAGGCATTAGCCAAAAGAAAGGGCAAAGCCAGTGTTGAAAACAGCACAGACTTGCTTTCCTGCAGGAGCTGTTCTGGGGATACACAGAGACAGACTACGTCTGACCTTGTCCCCGAGAAACTTACTTAAAACTGAAGAAAGATGTGTGATTGCTGACCGGGCATGCGGACAGAGATGCCTGCCATGTCCCCATCAACTTGCTAAGAAAACGTGCCCCAGGTTTTCTGGGATAAGATAAGAATATTCAACCTGTTTATGAAATGAAATTCAGCTCGTCCTCCTCTCTCTCCTTTCCCCTCTCTCTGTCACTTGTCATCCAACCATCTTTTGGGCTCTGTTTCCTCTAGTACCTTCCGCCTCTACTAGTTTTGAGGTTATACTTTCTGCTCCTGGTTGTTCAGTGTTGACCCTTTGAACATTTAAGCACCTACTGAGTTTTATGCTTCTCTACATCTAAAGAGAATGGGTCTCTATCAAACTCTTTTTGTATTTGCTACACCCCAAACTTCCTTAACTAGAATTATAACTTGTTTTCCAACACCCAGCAAAGGCACTGTTGTCATTGTTTCAGGTGAACCTCGTGTGAAGGAGTGTGGTGAGGTACAGTGAGAACCAAGAAGATTGTGGGGGAAGGATGGGAGACTTGTTGGGTCCAAGGACTGGAAACTGATTTTTGCCAGGATAGTGCTGGGTGAGTGATCAGAAGAACCTGGGCACAGTCCGAGTGCTGAGGTGGCCAGAGACCTTGTCAACCAGCCACCCAGTCTTCAGGAGAGTAGGGCTTCAGGTTACCTGCTCCCTGAGACTGGGCCACCAGCCAGGAGGAGCCCACTCAAGGCTCTATCTATGCTCAGTGGCCCGAGCGTGCAGTGACAGGGCTCCCATGCTATTCTTTGGGATGGAAACTAGCATCAGAGCAGCCAGGGCTGGGACAGTGGGGTTGACAGCAAAAATTCCTAACTCTCTCTTTTCTTCTCCATCCTTTGACTTTTCTTTTTACTGGGCCAAGGATCATGCCGGTGTCAAGCCTTCCCAAGGGAAAGAGGTGCTATGAGATGAGATGCAAAATCAGACAAAATTCAGACCCAGAGGCTGCAGATGTGGCAGGCCCTCGCATCCCACTGAGCCCTTCAGAGACTCTACCTCAGGCCCCCATATGCGCCTTCCCAGCCTGGCTACTTACGTCTGTTATTCTTCTGGAACCAGGCTATCAAAATGAATATAGAATATTTTTCATTCTCTACCCAGGACCTAGAGTGATCTTTTTAAAATTGTAAATTGGACCATGTCCTCCCCCTCTGTAAAGTCCTTTGATGGCTTTCCCATCCCCCTTGAAATAAAATATAAATTCCTTCCCGTGCCCTGCAGGGCCCTGTGTGGTCTGGCCTCTGTCCACTGTCCCTCCTGCTGGTGTGCTATTCTTCCCTTTCTCCCCAGGCTCCAGCCCTACACAGCAGCCCTCTGTTCTTTGGAACTGTCCACCTCATTCCCAGCCCACACCATCTGCAGAAGCAGGTCCCTCAGCCTGGAACTCTCTCTCTCCTCTCGTCCTGGCTTACTCCTGGTTCCCTCCTCATCCAACAACTTCAGGGTCACCTCATTGGAGAAGCCTTCTGCAACCACCCACTAAAATTAAGCACCAGCACCTCAGGTATTTCCTTTACACAGCACCGTCTTTTTCTCTTCATAGGTAGCACTTGCCTCAATATGAGATCACATATCCATTTGCATTGTTTTCTTGGTTTAGTGCAGTGGTTCTCAACCTGTGGGTTGTGACCCCTTTGGGGGGTCAAATGACCCTTTCACAGGGGTTGCCTAAATACATCCTGCATATCAGATATTTACATTACAATTCATAACAGTAGGAAAATTAGAGTTGTGAAGTATCAACAAAAATAATTTTATGGTTGGGGGTCACCACAACATGAGGAACTGTATTAAAGGGTCATGGCATTAGGAGGGCTGAGAACCACAGGTTTATTGTAAGCCTTGCCAGGCTTCAAGCTCCAGTGAAAAGGACTCTGTCCTGTTCACCACTGTTCCCCTACATCTCGAACAATGCCCAGGACATAAAGGCTACTCAAGAACTATTTGTTAAGTGAACGGATTTATTAAATAAGCATTTATTGAGCATTCTAAGGTTGTGGTGAAGATCAAATGAGATAATCCAATGAAAATATGATGGCTATCACCATCAGCATCATTACTATTTCCACTGCATGGACCAGCCACCAGCCCATTTTGGGTTATTTCCAGCACAACTGAAATGACAACAACCAAAAGGTTATGGTTTGCCATATTTTGCACAATAAGGATCATTTCCAGTCTGACCATTTGGATTCATGTCCTGACTCAAATTTGATCTATATTCGTCAAGCAAGCAAATACATACTGATATTTGCAAAGAGCCTCATGCATGTGGTGCCCACTAAAATATAGCCACATTTTCCATAGTAATTGTCTCTGGAAGCTCATTCCCAGCTGTGCTGGCTCATTTAGTTAATCTACAGTAAGTATGGTATTGATCCAAGCAGCAAGGGAGGAGTACATTAACCTGGCCCAAGGAAGGGTGATTACGATGGCGGCATGGTCACGTCACAGATGTGGCTGAAGCCTAAAAGCCACCCTGTGATAGTCCTCAAGTCAATATTTTGGTATAGATCTTTTCGATTTTTTTTTTTTTGAGAATATGAAATAAACTCAGAATAGAGAATATTTTTAATTTTCTTCTGAGATTCTCCACATTGTCCAAATTTTCTAAAATGAATTTATATTTGCTTTGGGATCCAAAAAGAGAAATAATTAAACTTCCTTTACTAGCAAAGTAACATGTACACACAACATCAGTTATCCAGGGCCTAATAAGGCCAAACAGAAACAGGCTCCGTCAGGGGGTGGTGAAGAGCTCAAGCTGAGGTGCCAGCCTGCCTGAGTTTGGTCCTGGCTTCCCCTCACTGGCTGTGTGACCATGCGCAAGTTATATAACCTCTCTGTGCCTTGGTGTGTTCACCTGTACTGTTGGGATAATAATAGCGTAGTGTCAGAGAGCTGCTGTGAGGATTCAGCAGTTAATCCTCAGGAAGCATTGGGCACAGGGCCCAGTGCAGAGGAAAGCCTGCGTTAGCCAGCATCATTCCCTCCAGCCAAAGGCCATTCACAGAGCCCCAAGAGGGCCATGTTGCCTGCAGGACCACTGCCTCTGCAAGGGGCACAAGCCTGGGCACACCATGTGGGCTCTGTCTCTCTGGCCCTCCCCAAAAAAGTTGTCAAAGAGTTAAAATGTTAACAAAGTTAAGATCGAGGAGAGAATAGAAGGCCGTTGTGGAAAGGGTCAGTGAGAGGGCCAGCCTCTGGCCCTGGGACAGAAATCAGAGGCTCCTGACTGATGAAAGTTCATCTGGATGCCTTCTTCTGGGCCCAGGGCCCTCTGTTATGACCCTACCACTAGGACATTAATGGGTATGGCTTCCTTCATGTGAACAGTCCTTTAAAGGTACCTGTTCTGAGCCAAGGCCTATTCGTGCATGGGGAAGTAAACAAAAACTCCAGTTACCCATCACATACATTTTATGTCCACCAGCCCCTAAAGGAAGGGTTGGAGGGAGAGCTGCCTTTGGTGTCAGTGGGCCAGAGAGCTGGTGGGAGGAGCCTTCCGGGCAGCCCATCTCTCCTAATTCCCGCCTACTGAAGTGATAAACAAGCTCATTACAAGGCACAAGATATGCACAATCAATCCATGCCTTTAGGGCTGGGCTACAATTTAAGGAGAGGAGAGGAGAGGATAAATTAAAAGGCCTATTTTCGAGAGAGCCATTTACGCCCAGAGAGAGACCATAATAATGTGCACACCAGCTCTGCTTAATTCGTCCCAGGCTCTCTCAAAATTGCCCTGAGATAATCAAAAGGAAGTGAAGGGGAACAACACAGACTCCAATTCAGCAAAGGATGTAGTAATTAGCACCCAGTGCCTGGAGCCCGCTGTCAGGCAGAGCAGTTGGTCACCGTGGGGGCTCCTGCCGTCTTCAGTGGCAGAAGACACTTAGGTTCTTCCCATCTCGCCCTTAAGTTGCAAAGCACAGAACTGACACATCCACAACTGTATTTCTCAAATCATCTCTCAAAGAGATAAATGACTTCCTCCTGCGGGCGTTGTCCTACCCGGCTCTGGGAATAGATAAATTCATTTACTCAGGAGCGAGAGCTCCATTTTTCTCCTGGCGCCATCTATAATCCCATCTCTTTCAATGCTTGAGACACTCAGTGTGATGAATGTGCCCCAGGCATATGGCAGGAGGTAAAATTCTCACTGGGAGAATCAAGCAGCCACTTTTAGGGCTGAGCCCATGTGACAATCTGCTCTTTGGGCTTGTTGGGCTCAAGAAGCCACCACACAGATGGGTCCTCTGAAAGGAACTGCACTTTGTTCCATGCAGGAATTCTTTCCTCTTATCACCAGAAATTTGTTTACCTGGGGCTGGATAAGCTGAAATCTGCCTCAAAGAATGACAGGACCCCTTGCACATCCCCTGCAGCAGGAGACAAGGCAGCCTGGGGTCAGGGGAAGGCGGGACAGGCAGCCTAGCCCTTGCCAGACAGTCCAAACCCTTGGCTCCTACAGGAGCCCAATGGGCCTAACGATAGATTCTTTATTGACTGTGATTCCTCTGGGGGATTCTTACAAAGTAAGAGCACAAAAGTGATACTCCTCTGCTTCCTCATGGCCCCTTCAGAGGGCTGAGTCGGGTCCTCCAAGCCTAACAAGCCTCACTCTCTTTATCCATAGAAGAGGATCTTAATTCCTACCCTGCAAGGAAGCAGAGAAGCCAAGAATATACGCTAGGAGATGCAAGGGTCAACATTATTCTGTCTGAACCGAACCAAATCACAGGATCAGACAACTCGTCGGGGATGTCTCAGCTTGGGCTACATGTCAGCATCGCCAGGAAACTTATCAGCTTTATTTTATAAATAAGTAAACAAATCATGATGTCCAGACCCCAGCCTGGACCAATTCCATCCCATCTCTGCCTTTGGAGCTGGCATCAGTATTTGTCAGTGTGCAGCCAGGGCCGAGAAGCTCAGTCTCAACTTGCTCACACCCATTCCTTTCCTCAGGCTCCAAGATCAGCAATCTGCCAGCCCATGTTAACATATGACAGGGCTCAGTGGGCTCAGGGGCAGCCCCTGCAGTGATCTGTACAAGGAGAGGCAGGAATGATGACACACTGGTTATGACGCATCAGCGGGGACACAGACTTGAAGCCATGATGGCCGCGAAGCAGATGTTTGCTGCTCCTGTACTGAGCACTGGGCGCTCTGCGGAGCCCTTGCATGAATTGCGTCTCTTTTTTTCCTCACCTTAAGCCTTAGGTGACACTGACGGGAAGGCAGTTTTACGATGAGAGCCAGAGGCTTAGAGGAGGCGATAGCTGACCAGGGTCCATGGATCCTACAGAGCAGATTTCACCTCTGGCCCCGTGGCTGGGCCACAATCACCACCTCACCTCTCTGGGTGTCAGTTCCTCATCTTGGTTAAGGCGGGGACACAGAGCAGTCACAGCCGGTAGGCAGTAGCACTCTATCTCTATCTCTGAGGTAGCTCTCTGCAGTAGGTGGACACAGGCTGGCCGTCAGGTGTGGACTCACACCCGTGCTCTGAACTTCTCCGGGGCCCTGGCTTTCAGCAGATGGTGGCGGAATGAGGCAAGCTCACAGAATGGCCCACACGGCGAGCAGCCTGACTCCAGAGACAAGCTCCCGAAGATTCCAACCCACGAACTCCAGCAAAGACTAAGCTGAAGAGGTTCCTCCCACCAACCCTTCCTGCTCCCCCCATGGCCAGTTGCATGGGGATGTGTCCAGGTGCGCAGTCACCATCAGTTAGAGATAGAAATGGGAACCTGAGGACATGAGACTCTATGTACATGTACGAAACTCGTTTGCTTAAAAGGGGACACTGCAGGAGCCTTCAGCCAGGGACAGGTTCTTCCCTGGGTAAACAACCCTTCTGCTCCGATTTGGTCCCTGACTCTTGTCCTTAGCTCAGTCTCACAGCTGTGTGGTAGATTGGTGGCTCTGTCAACAACGTCATTTCCAGCCTCCTTCCAGTGGGTTGTCCTATACCATAGAGTCAGGAAGACCAAGTCCCTGAGGCCCCAGCAGCTAAGACGTGGTTTAGGTCTGGCCGATCAGAGGTTCTTGGGCAAGGGCCTTTGGCAGGTGAAGGTGAGGCAGAGGCTGCGTTTCTGCTTCTTCGGTTTGCACAGGAGTATGTGCAGGCGTCCCAGTAAGGTAAGAGGCAGTGCCCTGGCCACAACTGTTTTGCTGTTGTGGATCTACCTGGTGGCTGCTTCTGGATTCTCCATGCCCTTGATAGCAGCACAGGTGGGGGCTCCTCTGGCAGGCCAGTGCCACACTGCTGTCCTGGGTGGGACATCTCTGGAGCCCCCACCAAGGCCCTGCTCCTCTCACCCTTCTGTTATTCTGTAAGCACCTGGTCCCCTGTCTTAAATCCCTTTTTTTCTTAAACGGTTAAAGTTACTTCTATTATCTGCACCCACATGAATGCTAATTCATGCTGACACATTCCCATCAGTGTACCAGGCCTCAAGGGTGGAACCCAAACAAGCAAGGGGGCACGGCGGTGCACTGAACCAGGGCCAGAATGACGACCACCGCTGCAAGCCCACAGAGGTACTCAGGGAGCCACTGGGCCGATTTGAGCCTCTGTCTCCACATCTGTACCGTGAGGATAGCCGTGTAGCCCACACCCATCAGGCCGTCAGCAAACACTCACCGGGCAGGGCCCTTCACATGCTTGGTCTGACTGAGGAGAGGGACCTCGAATAAGGGAATGGTGTTAGCAGACGGCCCTGCAGTGCAGCAAGACACCCAGGAGGCACAGCTCCTGGATCAGGAAAACATCCACGCAGCAGTTACAGGTGGGAGAACCAACAGGAGCAAAGACTTGGAGGTGAGAAGAGTCTTGGGAGTTTGGGAAGCAGCGAGAGGAAGGCTGTGCTAGATGGGGAGGAGCCCACCTGAGGGCAGGGTCATGCTGGGAGCTCAGACTGCATCCTGAGGGTTTCAGGAGCCATGGGGAGCAGCTCCTACTCCCACCAGCATCCCAGCTCGTGCTCTTCACAACCACACCACCCACCTTACTAGGTGTCTCAGCCAACCTGTGAGGCAGGAGAGCAGGTGCTGCCTGGCCCATTTTATAGATGGCGGAAACTGAGGCTTGGGGGGGAAGCTAACTCCAGGTCTGCAGGAAGCTCCTGGCGGGAGTGTGGGTCAGGCCAGCCCTCTCCTGATGTCCCATGCTGCTCACCTCCATCTCCTCCATCAAACCCTCTGTCAGTGCTGGGGATCCTGCTGGGGGGAGGAGCTGGCCCTGCAAAAGGAGTAACGGCTCTCACGGGGCTGGCTTCCCTGGCACAGTATCTCGGTCTCAGGGCTGCAGAAGGTACCTGGGCTTCTGCACAAAAGCCAGAGCCACAAAGACACAGAGGCCTGGAGTGAGGGCAGTGGAGTCTCTGCCCGTCCTAACCCCAAAGTCCTGCCCATCCCATGGTTTTAAGAAAAGGGATGCCAGACCTAGAGTTAGAAGGCTAATCCTAGTTCTGTCATCGACCTGAGGAAGGCTCAAAATCTCATGGGGTCTCAGTTTGCTCATCGGAAAAATGGGCATGATAAACCTTGCTTTGGTTCCCCCTAAGTTTCTGGGGAAACAAAGGTGATAAGGGACACAAAAGCCCCCGGTCACCCGTAAGACCCAGCTGTCTGTGGTCTTCACTGAGACCTTCATGGTGTGAGAGAGTAGGGGAGACATTGTTCTCTGTGTCCAATGCCTAGCCTGGTTGGCCTCTCCCTGACATCTTCCTGCCCTATCTTTGTCCTTCCTCAGGACCCTTCCTTAGAGCGATGGGGGTGGAACCTGGAGGCGGGGCATCGGGGTGGGGCGAGAACCCAGACAGTGGCAGGAGGGGCCCCTCAGCAGCAAAGTCTCCTTCCAGCTTTCTGGAAACCGCAGGAGCTGGGTTTGAGTATGACCCCGCGTGGCCGAGGTGCTTGCCCTTTGTTTTCCACATCTTAACGCTGCTGCCATCCCACTGCCAGCCCTGTGACAAGTTCCATCCCATTAACTCCTCCACGTCACCATGGCAACAACAGGCTCCCTACTCTCCCAAAGATAGGAGATAGGCCTCCAACACTGGGGTGGGTCTGCGCTCCACCCGACACATAGGGCGGGCGGAGACCTCGCTCCTTCCCGGGGAGTAGCCACACTGCCCAGCTCCTACTATGTGCCCAGCCCAGCACCTGTCTCCAGAAACAACCCCTCACCCAAGACACCGCTGGCCACTGAGTGTTCGCAGATGGCTTTCAGCTTATTTTAAGTTAAGTTTCTCCACGATTACTCACCTGCCTTTTTCTCTGCACAGCACTGAACTCTAAGCTGGCGCACAGCAGACCGGGAGCCCACACGGTGATAGTACGCAGCGGCCATGCACTCAGATTTCCTCATTGACTCCCTGGTGGAAACCTCTGAAGTATAAATGGTGGTTCTCCTCATTTTATAGAAGAAATGGAAGCCCAGGCAGGTTAAGCAGCATGCCGCAAGGTCACAATGCCATTAAGTAGGAGACTTAATATTTGAATTCCAGGTTGTTTTTTGCTTGGCGTATTTAATACTTTAATGACTTTAATGTAGTTCTTACACTATGCTAGACACTGTTTGGTGCTTTTTGTATGTGAACTCTTCCAATCCTCATAACTATAGGCAGATACTACCTATAGCTCCAAAGAAGAAAAATTACAAAGAAGGAAACTGAAGCACAGAAAGGTTAGATAAATTGCCCAGAGTCACACAGGAGGAGATGGAACCTGGACTTAAGCTCAGGCACTCTGGCTCCTGAGTTTGTGTCCAGAACTGCAATACTACATTTGATTGTAATTCTAGGGCCCCTCACTTCCAGCTGTCTCCCAGTTCACCCTAAAGTCAGGACATTGACCATGTGGCCATCTCTCCAGTAGCCGCGCCTGGCTCTCACTGAACTGCCTGGCCTACCAAACTGACCAACTGGCTGGTTTGAGGATTTTATCTCAACCAGCCTGCTTGCTTTCTTTTCCAATTTCCCTTTCTTGCAAAGTGATCTCACATTTCTACTCATTGAGCTGGGCTTTAAAAGCCTCCCATTTGGAACAACAGCCAGGAATGGTCTTCCTTCAGAGAGAAAAGCCTTCCAGTGCCCTCACAAGGGAAGTCCCCCTTGTCCTCCCTCGCTCAGCCTGTCTCCAAAGACCATTAACGCAATCACTTAACAAGAGGCTGGCTTTAATAGAAAGGAAGAAGGAGGAGGAGCGTTGTTAGTGGTTTGAAGGGGAGAAGAAATCATAAAATCCATCAAACCTGTATTTGTCTCATTAAAAGTGTTTCTAATTTATAATGTCCTGGAATGCAGATGCCACCCAGCTGTGCGGGCCTGGTAGTACTGCCTGGCGCACTGCCCCCCACATTCCTGGGCCCCCCTCCCACCTCGCTGGGACTGCCATCAATTTCTGCTCATCAGCAGCACTTACAGTAAATGGATTCATTTGTGGCAATGGGAGCTGAGAGACAAAGGTGACAATATAATTAAGGTTTTTAATTCTATGCCTGAACAGTTAAGTCCAGAACTCATGATAATTAGCTGGCTGTAATGAAAGATCTTTAATCGTTATTTTCCCTTTGTTTCCTATAATTGTTCATTTCGGCCAACTACGTTTGTCCTTTCATTTGAATCTGGCTGCATGGTTCTATGTCACTTCCATTATTCCTATAAACTCCAAAGAAAATATGTTGTGGAGTCCATCATTTACAAAGTCGGTGGTGAGATGGCATAGGGGGCTGACCCATGCACGTCTGCTGATGGATGTCTGTGGCTACTTTCTAGAGGAGAGGAAAACTGAGCTCGAGAAATTCACAGGCCTGAGGATGTGTCTACAGAAAAGTAAGCACTGGCAGGAGAACGAGAATGCACCGGGCCCCTCACGGCTGAATTGGCCGCTTGAGTTGGTTTGCAAACTGGTTCTCAGAAAAATGACTGTTAGAACACAAGCTCCTGATTTCTCAAATGCATGGGGTTTTTTTTGTAGTTTATTGTTCCTGTTGTCAAAATGCATCTTATAATTGGTGTGCATATCTAGTGTCATGTCTACCATTTGTATTTCCTGAAGAGTTGTAAATGAATTGACAGCATTTCTTATAGTCGATGGCACCTTAGAGTCAAGAAAACATAGCAAAAGCCTCATGCTCACAACAAATATTTATTTTGCTATGTCGAGGTGCAGGGAATGCAGTGATGAGTAGAAATTGACCAGCTGTTCTCACGGTCTCCACAACCTCGAGGAGCAACTCAGCCCCCTCTCCAACCACTGCTGGCTGCAAACTGCATTTCCCATTTGCTATGGACTGTTTGGACCCTGCTTCAACTATGAGTTCAGGTGGTCAGATTTTTTAAAGGTAAATGCCTCTCAGAAGCAGGACATCCAAACAAGAAGGCTGGGGGCTTCCTATGAGGAAACGGAGGAACCCAGGAATGCACATTCTGCCTTCTGGCTGCCCAGGACTTGAGAAGAGCCCAGCTGGGAAAATGGGGTGGTGGGATTGTGATAGGAAAGGAAAACTGGCCTCAGGCAGGATATGAGGAATACATTCGGATGAGGGGAGCACCCGGACAGACCTATGTGGCTTAAATAACCCCATGTCTTTCTTTCCTCCCTTCCTGATCTGAGTCCTGGCCGTCGCCTGCCCAAGGCCACATGGCAAGCTCCAATATTTCTGGAGAGGATCAAGGCTAACCTGTGCCTGCTGTCATGCGCTGCCCTTCAACTCAAGGTTCTGAATGTCACCTCGTCTCAAATTCCCTTTAACTACCATAAAATTAGGCTACATCAATAGAAAGTTTCTTGCTCTTCCCCAATCTATCCTGCAAACAAAGTCAGAAAAATTGTTTGAAAATCACATGACACTTCCCTGTAAAATCTTCAGCGGCTTCCCAGTTTCCCAATGAAAACAGCCAAAGGAGCTCTGCATCTCCTGTCCCACTCTGCTCTCATCTCAGTCCTTCCCCTCCAGCCTGGGGGCTCAGTCCTGCATGTAGCAAGCTCAATTCAGCTTCTGGGACTTTGCCTATACTGTTCCCTCTTTCTGGGGACACCTGGAAGCCTGGAATGGGATCCTTCTCTCAAGCCCAGCTCAAATGTTGCTTTCCCGGTAGTGCTTCCTAAAGGGTGCCCATCATTTTGTTTCTTGGCACACTTAAGACAACATGTAAAAGAGAGTGGACTGAGGGTATGTTTCTGTTGTTTCCACCCCCAGACTGGGGAGCCCGTGAGGGCAGTATCTGAAGCTGTATCCTCAGAAACAACACCAGCGCTGGCACAGAAGTACTGAATATGTACATTTTGTTAAACCAGACTCACCAAGCTAACCCTCCAGTCTTTGCCTAAAAGAAAAGGTGCCTAACGTAATGGAAACCTGAAGGATGAGCTCCAGAGCCTTTGCCAGGGAAGGCAGCTGATAAAGGCCTAGCCCAGAGCCCCTCTGGGGCCTCGCAGGCCACCATGGCAGCCTGGAGGTGGGTGCGTGTCGGGATAACCCTGAGAGCCTGAAGTGCTTGGGACGGGGCCAGTGGGGTCAGCCCAGGGCTTCCTCTACCACTGAGGTCCAGGGGCGGGCTCTTCCTCAGTGCACCTCCAATTGGCCACCCGCCTGCCCAAAGAAGTTCCACCTCCCTGGCCTTAGGCAAAGGCTCTACCCATGTTGTCCCCTCCCGAAGCTCCCACTGCCCCCCTGTTCAGAGCCTCCCAAGAGTCACACTTCTGATGTGGGCACCCCCTGGAGCTGGGGCCTCCTACTTAAATAACTTTTGCTTCCTGCTCTATCCCTGGGGCCAGAAGGTTCACTCCCGGCCAAAGAGCAGGTACATCCATTGATTCGGTCAACAAACGCTCAGAACCTACTATGTGCCAGGCTGTGTACAGGTGCCAGCAGTACAAAAAATGAGCTGGAGTTCTTCCTGTACATTCCCTTTGGACCATCTCAGACACTCTATTAGGCTTGGCACTACTGATCTCCAAGCGTGGAATATTCTTGTTTGCTCGGATGAATACTTGTCCCACAGCCTCCCTCCAGGACCACATGAGTCATTACAAAAATATACCAAGGAGGGCAAAAATGGTGGGCTAGAGGCAGCCTCCCAGCATCCTGCTGCCAAGGAAAGAAGTGAAAGCTACAGAAAAGCAACACAGGACACTCAGTGGTGGGGTTGGGGGGGAAGGTGACAAAGTGATACATATAATAAGATGAGAGAATGCTAGGGGAATAATAGGAGACTAGAGTGCGGGAGTGCGGGAGTGCCATGCTCACCCTCCCGGCATAGGGCGATCTGCCGCCACCTCCGGCATATGGGGCCAGCGCCCTACTCCTTTGAGCCACAGGCGCCGCCCCTTTGATGATATAATCTTTTATCTAGAAAATGCCAGAGATTCTGCCAAGAGACCCTAGAATTGATAAATAAATTCAGAAAAGTCTCAGGTTACAAAAACAATGTTCACAAAGCAGTAGCATTCACATAGGCCAACAACAGTCAAGCTGAGAATCAAATCAAAGACTCAATACCCTTCACAATAGCAACAAAGAAGATTGAATATATACCTGGGAATATATTTAACTAGGGAGGTGAAAGATCTCTATGGGAAGAACTACGAAACATTGAAGGAGGAAATAGTAGAAGATGTAAACAGATGGAAAAATACATCATGCTCGTGGATTATCAGAATCAACATTGTCAAAATGCCTATGCTACCTGAAGTGATCTACAGATTCAATGCAATCCCCATTAAATACAATAGTTGTTTTTTGCAAATCTAGAAAAAATAATTCTATACTTTGTATGGGACCATATAATACCCTGTATAGACAAATCAGCCTTAAGCAATAAGAACCAAATTTTGAGGCATCAATTTATCAGACTTCAAGCTATACTACAAGGCTATAGTAACCAAAACAGCATAATGCTGTCATAAGAACAGAGACATAGAACAATGGATCAGAACAGAGAAGCCAGATATAAAACTCTCCTCGTATTGCCATCGTGTTTGACAAAACAGACAAAAAAACATACACTGGGGAAAATAATCCCTATTTAATAAATGGTGCTGGGAAAATTGGATAGCCACATGTAGAAGACTGAAACAGGATCCATATCCCCTCGCCACTAACAAAAATTAACTCACAGTGGATGATAGACCTAAACCTAAGGCATGAAATTATAAGAATTCTAGAAGAAAAAAGTTGGGAAAACTCTTATGGACATTGGCCTTGGCAAACAATTCACGAAGAAGACCCCAAAAGTAATCACAGTAACAACAAAAATAAATAAATAGAACTTGATCAAATTAAAAAGCGTCTGCACAGCTAAGGAAACAATCAATAGAGTGAATAAACAACCTACAGAATAGGAGAAAAATATTTGCATACCATACATCCAAAAGGGTTGATAACCAGAATCTACCAGACCAAAAAAAAAAAAAAAAAAGCAACCAGCAAGAAAAAACAAATAGCCCCATGAAAAAGCGAGCAAAAGACATAAACAGAAACTTTTTGAAAGAAGATAGACTAATGGCCAGCAAATATGCGAAAAATGCTCCAGATCTATAATCGTCAAGAAAATGAGATATCACTTAACTCCAGTGAGAATAGCTTTTCTCAAAAAGTCCCAATACAACAAATGCTGGTGCGGGTGTGAAGCTCTAGGAACACTCATACACTATTGGTGGGAGTGGCACCAAGTACGACCTCTATGGAACGTAGTACAGAAACACCTCAAAAACTATAAGTAGACCACCATTTGATCCAGCAGTCCTACTTCTGGGTATTTACCCAAAGGAAAGAAAAGACATTTTATAAAAAAAGACACTTGCATTCAAATGTTTATAGCAGCACAATTCACAATTACAAAGATGTGTAAACAACCCAAGGGCCCATCAATATACATCAGTAGATTAATAAAATGTGGTATATGTATACCAGGGAAAATCATGAACTAATACCTCTTACATTTACTTGGAAGGAAATGAAAATCATTCTTCTAGCTCAGCACCCATAGCTCAGTGGTTAGGGCACTGGGCACATGAACCAGGGCTGGTGGGTTGGAATCCAGCCCGGGCCTGCTAAACAACAACAACAATAACAAAAAATAGCTGGGCGTTGTGTCCGGCGCCTGTAGTCCCATCTACTTGGGAGGCTGAGGTAAGAGAATTGCTTAAGCCCGAGAGTTTGAGGTTGCTGTGAGCTGTGATGCCATGGCACTCTACTGAGGGTGACATAGTGAGACTCTGTCTCAAAAAAAAAGAAAAAAAAGAAAATCATTCTTCTAAGTGAAGTATCACAAAAATGGAAAACAAACATCACTGGTACTCACTAATAAATTAGAATGAATCGATGGATATTTATGTGTACATATAGAAATAACACTCATCAAAAATCAAGTAGAGGGTGGCAGCTGTGGCTCTAAGGAGTAGGGGTTGGCCCCATATGCCAGAGGTGGTGGGTTCAAACCCAGACCCGGCCAAAAAAAAAAAAATCAAGTAAGTGGGACAGGGGAAAAAGGGATGGGTAAATTTACACCGAATGGGTACAATGCACACTATCTGGCTGATGGGCACACCTGTAACTGTGACTCAGATAGTACAAAAGCAATGTGTATAACCAGCACATTAGTACCCCTGTAATATTCTGAAATTTAAAAAATTTGGGCAGCACCTGTGGCTCAGTGAGTAGGGCGCCGTCCCCACACACCAAGGGTGGCAGGTTCAAACCCGGCCCTGGCAGAACTGCAACAAAAAAATAGCCGGGCGTTTTGGCGGGCGCCTATAGTCCCAGCTACTCGGGAGGCTGAGGCAAGGGAATCGCCTAAGCCCAGGAATTGGAGGTTGCTGTGAGCTGTGAAGCCACAGCACTCTACCCAGGGTGATAAAGTGAGACTCTGTCTCTTAAAAAAATAAAATAAAAATATTTAATTAAAATGAAATAAAATAATTTTCTGAAAAAAATATGTAGTGATCACCCGCTATGTACTGGACACTGTTGTAAGTTCTGGGGACAGCTGTAAGTTCTTGGTCACCAGATGGCCAAAGAGAGTCACTGAAGGTCACTGTAGTGGCAGTCGGCAGCGAGGTGCACAGCACATTTTCTAGCGTGAGCTTGCGAACTTCATTATCAGCGCTCATAAGACAGACAGAAACCCTTCTCTCTATGCTAGTTGGGGAAAGATTTAAAAAAAAATACAAGTATGTGACGAGTGCGATTATTTGCTGTATAATAATCATTGTTGTGAAGAGGTAAAAGCTGAGCCCCGCCGAGGAAGTGACGTTGGAGCGAACAGTTGTGGTCAGTGAGGCGTCAGTTCTCCCCAGACTCGTCCCTCCTCTTTCTGTTAGTGGGGTCTCCAGTCTCTCAGTTTCCTTGACCAGAAAAAGCAGCATCCCCAGCTCTTCCCCAGTCCAGCCCTGCAGACCCCATCCCATGTCTCTGTTGCTCATTCCCATCTTTATCCTCTCCTCTCATCCCTTGTCCCTTTGTAATCTCTGTTCACCCGCCCACTGCCAGCTGAGCCTTCCAGAAACATGCTTCAGACTTGTCAGTCACTCTGCTGCTTAAAGGCCAGAGATGGCGACCGGGTACTCTCACAATAAATCTCATAATTTTTAGCTTAAGAATCAGTGTCCTCCACAATCTAACACCAACCAACCACCCCCAATCTTATTTTTTCATAACAATACTTTGTATGTTCAACATGTCAACCAAGCTGCATATTCACAGCATCATACCCCTCTGTCCCACTGCTCACTGCCAGTCCCCTTGCCTGGAATGCCCTCCCCACTCTTCGTGGGTAAGTGCCCATGCCATCTCCTCCATAACTCTTCACACACACAACATACCACAGACACCACACACACACACACACTGCATACCCGAAAGGTCCCACATACCACACACCTGCCGTTCTGGTCCTCTTCCTTCTCCGAAGCCCACAAGCTGAGCTGCTTCAGGTCAAGAGCATTTCCTGAGCATGTGGCCCTCCGAGGCAGTAGGATGGGAAGAAGTGACTGGTGGGTGTTAGGAGCAGATTCCAAATCTTGACTTTGCCCATTGTGGCCGTGTGACCTTGGACTATTTAAGCCCTTTGTGCCATGGTTTCCCCAACTGCAAAGTGAGTTGAGATATATATGTATACTTTAAACAGTACTTGACCCGTTCTGTTACCTGTGATTATGCTTGTACTTCATTGTGGGTAGATGATTCAGATAGACTGGGCAGAAACAGGTTCCAGTTCAGATCCCAGGGAGGACATCGGAGTGGACCTTGCCTGGGTCAGTCTCTCCCAGATTTCCCCTCCTGTCTGACAGGCTGACAGGGCCTAGGAGGAGACCCAGCTGGATACTCTGCTTCCCCCAAAGATGCTGGGGTGATGCTCTCCACGACACACACCCACACATGTCCCACCTCCATCCTGTGGTTGAGCTCTCTTCCCCCACCAGGGAAGGCAACTCCTCCAGGTCACCCAAAAGGCACTGGATGGCTTGGCACCAGGCATTGTCCTCAGCTGTTGGGGTCCTAAGGAAGCTGGCCATCATGCTCCTCTGGGTGCCTGGAGAGCTTATACCCACCTTGGTGAGTGTGTGGGGCAAGAGCCTGGGTTCCCTGCTCCCCAGGATGGATGGAGTCCATTCGCCAGCACACTGAGAGCTCACGGTCACCTTGAGCAAGGCCCTCCTCACCTGAGCAGTGCATCCCTCACTGGAGACCGCAGAAATGCTCAGGTCGCCTCCTGCCACTGCCTGCTGGCCACTGGGCAGCCACAAGATAACTTTAACATTCCTTTGCAGTTTCTTAAGTGCTTGCTGAGCACCTACTATGTGTTGATTCCAGCAGGAACACAGGATGAAAAACGCCCCAGGAATGACCTGTAACTGAGCGCCTCTCGGTGCCAGGAGGCGTGCCCGACACTTCCCAGATCAAGCCCGCTTGAGCATCCTAGCAGCTATACGAGCAGCTTCACTATCACCCCCACCTTACAGATAAGAAAACAGAGACTTGAAGAGGAGACATAATTTCTCCAAGGTCACACAGCTTTTGAGTGGTAGGACTAATATTGAAACTGAGGTCAGTCTGGTTTCAGAGATGATCTCCACTGCCTCAGGCTGCCCCCACCCCAAGAAGTCACCTTGGACAGCATCAGGCAAAAAGTACCAAGAACCCCAAAGGAAGAATTGCTGCTGACTTCAGAGAGTCTGAAAGCCCAGAGGTGGTGGGAAACTCAAATGCATCACTCCCTGCTGCTCTCCAGAGCTCATTCACAGCCCACAGATTAAGCCTCAAACCGGCATTGACACAAACATGCATAGGTCAAGGCAGGCCCCAAGCCTCCCCTCCCCTTACCCCCGAGAGCCACTGCCTTCATTCCCACTGCACCCCTTCTCTCTCCCCAGCCTCCTGACCTCCAGGCGCTCTCTCTGTCTTCCTAAAACAACACTGCATCAGGACATTTCCCAGTGGCTCTAGAGAAAGCCCAAAGTCTTTACCTTGGCACTCAAACCCTTATAATCTCCTGCCCATCCCCTGTAATTTGTTTGGACCTCACTCACCCCTGCTGTTTTCTGCCTCCAGGCCTTTGCAGGTGTGGTCTCCTCCACTTGATGTGTCTGTCCTCTCCCGTTGTCATCTTGCTGGGCTGCCCTGCCATAGACCAGGTCCTACGGCCCTTTACGAGGTATCTGTGGTGCACTTACCATGTGACTTGGCTATGATCTGCCCCACTGCACACCTGTCCTCACAGGCAGAGGTTGTGGCTCATCCACTACTGTATTCCCAGAATAGGAAATGATTGTGATAGGAACAGACAAATGAGGACAGTGTGGGCCTGGCCAGGGCAGAGGCTGCAGGACCACACCCGGCCAGGCTTCCCAGTCCTCCAACAAAAAAGTTTCATGAACCTTGTGCCAGGCCCTGAAATATGAGACACTAGGTGAAGTAAGAGATCAATCCCATCTCAAGGTTGCTCCTGGACTTCCAAGGAGCCAGGGCTATAGTGGTTAAGAGAGCAAATTCAAATTCCATCTCTACCATTTATTAGCTGTGTGATCTTGCATGAGCTCCCTACCCTTTCTCTACCTTGGTTTCCTTTTTTTTTTAGAGACAAAGTCTCACTTTATCACTCTCAGTAGAGTGCTGTGGCATCACAGCTCACAGCAACCTCCAATTCCTGGGCTTAGGTGACTCTCTTGCGTCAGCCTCCCAAGTAGCTGGGACTACAGGTGCCTGCCAGAACGCCTGGCTATTTTGTTGTTGTTGTTGTTGCATTTTGACTAGGACTGGGTTTGTACCCACCACCCTCGGCATATGGGGACAGCACCCTGCCCACTGAGCCACAGGCACCACCTTCCTTGATTTCTTTATAAACTGGGAACAACAACAGCTACTGTAGATGGTGATTTGAAGAATAAGTGAAGTGAGTGGGTGTGGGAGCAGTTAGTATAGGGCCTGGCACATCGTCAATGTGCAAATAATGTTGGCTCTCCCAGCTGGTCCCTGCAGCCTCCCCAGGGTGGATGCCCACACCCTTGTGCTCTCAGCTGCTCCAGCAGCCAGTGAGGCAGAGCCAAGACAGTACATGCTGAGGCATCACCCCACTGGGAAATGCAAGGCCTGGCTCCACCAACTGGCTGTGTGACTGTGAGAAAGATACATGTATGATGCACCATTTCCCCTGGAACCAATGAGCCTCTGTTTTTTCTTAGGAAAGTGAGAGGAAAAGAATAACTGTCCTGCCTGCCTCACACAGTCTTGTGAGGATAGAGTAAGATGAAGGGTGTAAAAGTCCTTTGTGGAAGGAAGACAGGTTATTCTAATCAGAGCAACCATGCCCAGGGAGTCACCTGGGTGGCCCAGGTTTGTGTGCATCTGAGGACATCCACAACGCACAGGAAGCCTGGGACAAGAAGGGGGTTGAGGAGACCAGAGGGACACAGATGCCTGGCACCTTGATAGGTAGGGCCTCGTGAAGTTTTGAGGGGCACGCCCTGGTGGGGGCCCATCCTCTGACCCCCAGGGCTGATTTCCAAGGCCTGTCTCCTCAATGCCTGCCAAGATCACCATGACAGCAAGTGCCACCCCTGACGACTCATCCTGGCCATGAGGCTGTTCCCATGCCCTTGACTCTATTAAACAGAGCAAAGTGATTAATTATTTTACTGTCTTTATGGCATCAACTTTAACTTGCTTCACATCCAGATTTCCAATTACATAAGCCTGAGTCTTGTATTATTGAACTGTTTATAATCAGAATTTTACAGAGCAGAAAACGCTCTGCTAGGCAAAAGCTACACCACCAAAATGAACGATTTGAAGACCAAAAGACAATCTTTCCATAATCAGAGGGGTGTGGGACACAGGCGGGGGAAGAGCAGAGAGGCTGAGTCTGAATGAAGGATGGCAAACCATTTCTACTGGAGGATACAGATCCCCGGGGGAAGGTAGATCAATTGGTGGGGGAGAGTCAAAGAGACCCATCCATGCAAAGGGCAACCAGATGTAGTTTGGGGAGCTAACCTTTCCAAGAAATGATATGACCTAGGTTACCCGAGTCATATCAACTCTGGGTTTAAAATGGGGTCACACCATAAATGGTAACTGATGTTTCACTGATTTACTGTGCCCCTTCCACCTGATAATTCTGGCTGTTTAGCTACTTTCAGTACCTCCTCAATTATTTCCAGAAAACTCCTACGTTTTTACCAGGAAGTCTTATCAGCTACTCTTCTCCTTCTCCCCCTTCAGCTCTCTACTAGTCATGGGAGAATCCTCTCCTTTGTCTCTGTGCCTACCTTGAAGCCATCTCCCACTGGGCAGCACCATTGCCACCACAGATGTGTCTGTACCTAAGACAGGTACAGCCATTCTATAACCCATAGGGACTGCCTCTCCCCAACTTTAATATTGTTGCAGAGAAGCTTTCATTCCAGTGTTTTGCAGAAGTCTTATAAGGACAGGCCTTTCCATGTTTACCCTGTACAACTCTCTCCCTCAGAGTCCCCCAGACATGAATCCATGATGGGCTTGGACCAGGAGACAAATATTTCTCCTTGGTGATAGCTGCAGGCAGGTTGCCAGGCTGAGTTTGTTAACCTGATTCTCCTTGCCACAGGCAGATTCCTGGAGGATCTTTCAATCAGTCCCCTAGGTGGGCTCAGCTCAGGATCAAATTAGGACCCTGGAACAGGCATGCTAATGGCACAGGAACTATAAGGTCATTCCTATTTGTTGAGCTCTAGTTATGCCAAGTGTTGCACCAGGATATTTCCTCCTAGCAACTCATTAGGTAAATGCCATTAGCCCATTTCACAGATATGGAAACTGAAACTCAGGGAGCTTAAGTAACTTTCTAAGGTCCTATAGCTAGTGAGCAGTTCTAGGCTCCACCAGGACCCTTCCCAGGTCTGCTGGATGGTAACTTGGCTCACTGGGCTGCTATAACAGAATATTCATAGACTGGGTACCTTAAAAACAACAGAAATGTATTCCTCATGGTTCAAAGGGCTGTGAAGTCCAAGATCAAGGTGCTGGCAGATTCTGTGTCTGGTGAGAACTCACTTCCTAGTTCATAGACAGTGTCCTCATGGTCCTCACATGGTGGGAGGCTCCCTTTGGCCTCTCTTATAAGAGCACTAATCCCATTCATGAGGGCTCTACCCTCATGATCTGACCACCTACTGAAGGACTCACTTCCTAATAATATTGCCTTGGAGGTTAGTATTTCAACATATGATTTGGGAGATTAGTAGATTCAAAGTATGGCTCTCCCTCCACTGCTTGTTTAAGAACATAAAATTTGACTATCCATTACCAGGAGTTTATCTAGAAAAAAATATCCTCAAAGTGGAAGAAATGAATGTTTTGTTTGTTTTCTGCAAAGGAAATGAGAGAATAAGTATTTTCAAGAAACATGGACACAGGTTTGCTCCCTCCTGGAGTGTGTGTTTGCTGAAGTAAAGCTGTAGTCCTAAAAAGATGATCCTAGAAAAAGCTTCATGCCTTCTTTTTAAAAGCCTTGTGTGCATGTGTGCATGAGTGTATGCCAGTGTGGCAGAGACTGGCCAGCTGTTCGTGAATCCTCTTTCCACTTCTTCCTGAGCACAGAGCTAGACTACACTTCCCAACCTTCTTTGCAGTTAAGTATTGCCATGTGATTGGTTCAGGCCAATGGAATGAAGCAGAGCCATGTATTCTGATTACTGCTCTGGTCGGAAGAAACCTCCCCCCACACCTCCTTGTGATCCTCCACGCTCATTCCCTTTCATCAGTTTGATTTTCATGACCTTGGAAATCACAGGTTGAAGGGGCAGAGCTTGAAGGTGAAGGAGCCTGGAACAGGAGAACTATCCACCTATTAGAGTCACCAAATTAGCAAAAACAAAAACAGAACACTCAACTAGTTAAGTGTGAATTTCAGATAAGCAATGAATATACTTTTTTAGCATAATATGTCCCAAACTGGGGACAGAGGCAACCCCTTTCTGGAGCAGTTCTGGGCCCTTGTGGAAACTGGACAGATAGCTAGCTACCACTTGGAAACTTCTTATACAAAAAATTTTGTGTTTATCTGAAATTCAATTTAACTAGGTGTCCTAGATTTTATCTAGCAACCCTAAATATCTGCTACATTTCAACCACCATGTATTTGAGAATTTATTATAGTAGTTGGCATTACCTTAACTAATGCCAAACCATTGCTCTCTTGAGATATCAGATATTAAACAATCCAGGCAGATAAGCTCAGTCCAGCCCAGTCAGCATTCATGCAGGCAGACATCTTGTCACCACCTCTTTTAGTCCAGACTGTTCTCTGAACTGCAGAGCTCTCTCCCTTCCACGGACGCGTTTGGTGCTCCAGAGAGGACGAGAGAACTCAGTGCTTGTCCAACCCCCACCCCAAGAGCTCTCCACTTAGGGTTACCTATAATTCTAGGTCCACAAACAGGGGCAAACTAAGGCTCAAAGAGCCTAGAGACTAAGTAGTTCAGGGACAAAAGGGAGCAGGGGGGCTCTGGGGAAAAGTAGCAGCAGCACTGAGTCCCCCTAGGAGCATGGAAGCAGCCACCAGCTTTGGTGCCCACAGAGCAAGTTCCTTGGTGAACAAATGACCAATCAGTTCACACTGGGCCTGGATGGATCAGAAGCTGTGGGCAGCCCAGAGAATCAGGAGTAGGAAATCCTATAGTCAGCCTCTGGGGCCAGTGGTGGGGACTCCTAGGGAATTATTTCCAATGTGGCCCAAAATAAAAAAACCAAGATTTTGAAGTGACATAGACATAGGTTCTAGCCCTGGCTTTGGTATTTTTCATCTATATGACCTTGGGAAGATTCTTTCTTTTCTCTGAGCCTCAGTTCCCATCTCCATAAAATAAGATAATCAAATTAAGTGTTGTAAAATTATGTAACTACCCAAAGCGGGGTTAGCTCATTGTTTATGCCCGGCCAATAATACTTCCCCCGATTGGGTGTCTGGCAGCTGGAGAAGAAAGGTGATGGGACTCTCACATTTTCATCACTCCCCAGTTTCCAATAAAATGAATTCCCCCACCCCCAACTTCCTTAGACCATGGCCCAGAGCCACTGAAGCCAGGGGTGGGTTGAAGGAACTATGTTTCTGCTGCCTCCATCTTTCAATCGAAACAGGGAGCACAGAGTTCCCATCACCATAGAAATGGGTGAAAGGACCAATGTGACACCATTTTGTTAACAGACTCCATTTTACAGGGTTGCTGTGTAAGTTTGCTGTGTAATGCTTGCTTTGCGAATTTTGGTTCCCTGCTTCAGTTCCCCAAGTCACCCCCACTGGTTTAACAATACCTGCCCCTTCCTGATTAGCAACCACCCTCCTGCTCCTGGCTCCACCAAGATATCTAATCAGCAAGTGACAAGACACCTGGACTCATCTTGCTCCACCTTCTCCTTATCCCACTCCCCGCTCCCAATTTCCTTTCTGTACTCTATAAGAATACCTCAGCCCACCCCCTCGGGCCGCTCAGATCTGTCCGCCATTTTGACGGAACTGAGGGCCCAAGCTTAAGCTTGTAATAAACTTCACCCTTTGTTTTTGCATCTGAACGCCTGGTGTGAGTTTCTTCTGGGGGGGATCTGAAATTCAGGCACAACATGGGACTCCATATAAAAGCTGGGCTCCAGGCCAGGCCCCAAAACCAATCTCATTCATAATATTGCTAAAACCATGCCCCTTAAAAACAAAACAGACTTGGAGTGAGCTAGTCTGGGAATCCAATCACTAATTCTAACCTTGTTTATCCAGACCCAAGCATTGCTCCTTCAGAAGAGACCCCCTTGCGAACCTCATACCCCGAGATGGCAGGTGGGGCCTGAGCCATTTCCAGTGTCCCTCACTCACCTGCTGCAAGAAACGCTACTGACGATTCCTCCGGAGCCATTACCGTCCGTCATGTTTATCTGCACTTTGGTGCTGTGGGGATTTACACACTTGGATCTGTCTTTGCTCATGAAGCAATGGCCCAAAAAATGGTAATGACACCTCTGACACTACAGTGTCTCTGTGTTCCTCACATATAGGTTTGCCAGACTCAGCAAATAAAAACAGAACGCCCAGCTAAATTTGAATTACAGATAAATGAGGAATAAGTTTGAAGTGTAAGTATGTCCCATGCTTCCTATTTGTTTATCTGAAATTCAAGCTTAACATGGTGTCTATATTTTATTTCAAATCCCTTGTCTGCAATCCTGGAGTACGTAGGTAATGCCCAGCTGGAGAGTTTTCGCATCAAGCAGGCACTGGGGTCATCGGGCAGCTCCTGCCTTGGTCAGATTCCAGCCTGTCTTTCTCTGACACCTGCCCCCACCCCCCTTCAGCCACAGGAGCCCTTGCTTTTCCCTAAACACACTCACTCTCCCCCCTCCAGGCCTTTGCCCACACCGATTCCTCTTCCTGGACTATCTGTTCCTCTGTCTCTTTTTATCTGCTCCCTTTCTGGTCCTTCAGAGCTGAGTTCCAGTCACCTTCCCTACAGCACGCCGGGCGTCCCAGTCCAGTTACTCCTCCCTCTGCCTTTCCACGGCCTGGCTTCTGCCGCTCTCTCAGGGCAATGGACACTTTCCTTGGAGCAGCTGCGCTGGGCCAAGCTCTGTGTTGGGCTCTGCTGCTGACAGAGACGTGCAGCTCACCGACTCTGCTCTCGGTAGCCCACAGCCTATAGGGAAAGACGGAAACGGATGCAGATAGCCACAGAAGAAACCATGCTGAGAACAAGGCCAGCTGCCAAATGCAAGCTGGAGAGAGCAAGTATGAGGGAAAGGAGGAAGCAAAGCTTCATCTCATCTGGAGGCATTGAGGAAGGCTTCCTGGAGGAGGTGGAACGGGGCTGTGGTAGGACAAGTGGAAGCTTCAACAGGGGAATGGAGTTCCAGGCAGGACAAAAAATCAGTAATGTGTGTGGCCAGAAAGGGAAGGGCTCACCTGAGGAGGAGCCAGAATTGCGGGCAGCTGAAGTGTGGCAGCTGTGAAGGCAAGTGGGGGGGTGGGTGTGGATCCACCACTCGAGTATTGTGAAGAGGAGTTTTACTGCCCTAAAACTCCACTGTTCTCTACCCATTCATCCCTCTCTCCGCTTGCCCCTTGGCAACCACGATCTTTCTACTGCCTTTATGGTTCTGCCTTCTCCAAAATGTCATGCAGTACATGTCCTGTTCAGATGGGCTTCTTTCACTCACTAATATGTATTTAAGTTTCCTTTATGTCTTCATAGACCATTTCTTATTGGCACTGAATTGCTAGCATTCTATTGTCTAAGCACACCACAGTTGACTTATCCACTCACCTACTGAGCCATATCTTGGTGATTTCCAAGTTTTGGTAACTAGGAATAAAGCTGCTAAAAATATCCATGTGCAATGTTTATAAAAATTGCAATTTTTCAATTCCTTTTCTTTCTTTCTTTTTACTTTTTTTTTTTTTTTTAGAGACAGAGCCTCAAACTGTCACCATGGATAGAGTGTTGTGGCATCACAGCTCACAGCAACCTCCAATTCCTGGGCTCAAGCAAGTCTCCTGCCCCTGCCTCCCAAGAGGCTGGGACTACAGGCGCCTGCCACAACGCCCAGCCATTTTTTTGGTTGCAGCCATCATTGTTATTTGGCGGGGCCGGGCTGGATTCAAACGCACCAGCTCAGGTGTACGTGGTTGGTGCCTTAGCCCTTTGAGCCACAGGTGCTGAGCCCAGTTCCTTTTCTTTCAGCTCTTTTGGGTAAACACAAAGGAGAATGATTTCTGGATTGTATGGTAAGAGTATGCTTGGTTTTGTAAGAAGCCACCAAACTGTCTTCCCTAGTGGCTGTACCATCTTGCATCCCCACCAGGAAGGAATGCGAGTCCCAGCTGCTCTGTTTTCACATCTCTGAGACAGGACCTTAATTTGGCAAGTTCACCCTGTACCCTGCCTCCCCTGCCCCATGGACAGCCGTCATTCTCTGTGAGAGCATGTCATGCTCCACTCCGGTCCCATCGTTACCCCCAGGGTCCTTGTCAGAAAGTTATCAGGTTTTAAGTCAGGAGCCCTGGTCTCAGGGGAGGCTGGACAAGTCAGGTTGGGGGGCCATGGCCCACATGGATCAGTTTTCCCCTGCCCAGTAGTCCAGATAAAGGTGCGCAGGCCTGGAGGGGGCTGAGGGAGTCTGCAGATGAGGCTACTGCTGTGTTGCTGGTGCAGAAGAGCCCTGGACTCTGCCGTCTACCTGCTTTGGGCCAAATCTCATGGGAGGGGAGAGAACACTAAAAGGCCCCCAATAAGTGTGGAGACCCCATGACAGAGAACTCCTGCACCTCCACCCAGCTATCAAGGAGGCAGGTGATGGAGAAACACAAGCGACACAGTTCACATAGATGTGATGCCCGCTGTTGACCCAGCCATGCAAGGACTGCACGGGAGTGCACACCCAGAGCATTGTTAAGGCTCCAAATAGGGCACTGAAGTTGCCTGGAAGGGAAGGTCAGGGGCCAGTGACGGTTTCATGGCTAGTACACCCTCCGAAGGGGGTCTGGGTAGGTTCAGCCATACTCGGTGGGTTCCCAGCCCCAGGGTTCACACCCTCCCTGGGCAGAATCACAGTGCCTCCCTCATCACCTAGTGTCAACCGGAAGCGAGAGGACAGAGAGGAAGCCCTGATGGAGGGAGCAGTCCTGAGGGCGACAGAGCGACTCAGAGCACTAAGAAGTCTCTGAATAATCACTTCAGAAAGAAGTAACTAAACTGATTTTTCTGCATCAGGCAGATGGGGGCATAAGAAAGAAGAAAAATCCAGTTCCAGGAAGAGTGAAATTACATGTGCATGCGTCTACCTTGCACCAGATCTCGGGCTGTGAGACTCTTTCCCACAGAGTACACATGCATACACACTCACATCGGACAGAAGAGCCGGCCTTAACATGTGAGCTGGGCTCAGCCGCATCCAGGGATGGCAGCGCTCCCAGTTATTTTGATGGTCTTCCGTGTTCTTCTGAATCACTGGGCCCCTTGGTATCTAGCTTCCCTGGGTTCTCTGGGATAGAATGCCAGGACAGAGACTAGTCTGGCTGTCCAATCTCAGCCCACAGGAGCAGGAATGGTCAGCCCCATCCTCAGCCGAGCCCCAGGAGTGAACTTCCTAAATGGATCATCTAGGCTTACTCTCTCCCTGAGCGGTATCGCCCTTCCACCACCCATCCATCACCATGACAACCTACATCCCATAAGCAATGGGAATTATTAGCAAGAGAAACCAGAGGAATAAACTTACAAATGTGACCTTCATCCCCAATTCAGAGATGTGTGCCCTCAGGGTCTTAGCTGGTGACCTCATGGGGCCATATGTGACTCCAAGCCATCATGGTCTGAGAGCAGAGCCCCAGTCAGAGATGCTTCATTCCCAAAGTGCAGTCCTAAATGAGAAGATACTGCATAGAATTATGCACATGTGGATGATAAGGAATCACATATCAGGCCACTTTATTTTCCCCCAGTCTCAAAAGAAAGCCACACAGTTGTCCTGAAATGAAAAGAAAGCACAAAGTAACAATTGAGCTATCTTACATTGAGAACTTGCTCTCCTTGCTCTGTGCTAGTTTCTCTGTGCACTCCAGCATTCCATCCTTACAATCGCCCACGAGTGGGTGCTTCTGTTATCAGTAAGTGCCTGCACATCCTGGCTTATCAGGACAGTCCTGAGTTACACCCAATGTCCTAACATACTCATTAAGAGTTCTGCTTTTTCAGTTAGATCGAGTCTTCGCCCCTTTTCCCTAACAGCAGTTGGGGTTTCTACTCGGAGAGGGAGAATTGATGCAGGACATCTGGCACCCTAGCCAGCTCAGCGGAGCCGGCGGACCTGCAGCTTCCTCCTTGGTGGTGTTGGTGCTGTGGCAGCCAGCTAAAGAGCCAGTGGGCTGGATGACAGGCAAGGAGGGGGACCTACAACGCCCACCAGAGACTCCAATAGCCAAAAAGGCTGGACAACTGCTGAGGAGACACCTGTGCCTTGGTGTCTCCTTCACTTTACACTTGGGACTAAATGTGGAACCCCCACTTCCTATGCCTAGGTCAGTTTCTTGTGAATTTCCTAGGCCTGAATT
>CAUYRH010135911.1:0-12494 GCA_963574655.1 Perodicticus potto | reverse complement strand
GGGGAAAGGAAGAGCAGAGAGAGGGAAGGAGCAAGGCGGGTGGGGTCTTGGTGTGTGCCACACCTTTTGGGGGCAAAACATGATTGTAAGAGGGACTTTACCCAACAAATGCAACCAGTGTAACATGGTTTCTTGTACCCTCAATGAATCCCCAACAATAAAAACAACAACAACAAAAATAATTCACTGTGACCAACTGGGCTTCATGTTGGGGATTCAAGTATGGTTCAACATATATTAATAAATAAATGTGATTCACCATATAAACAGAACCAAAAACAAAGACCACAAGATCATCTTAGTAGATGCAGAAAAAGCATTTGACATAATCCAGCACCCTTTTGTGATAAAAATCCCTCAACATAGTAGGCATAGAAGTAATATATCTCAAAGTTATAAAAGCCATATATGACAAACCCAGAGCCAACATCATACTGAAGTGGGAAAAGTTGAAATCATTCACTCCCATTTAGAGCTGGAACAAGACAAGGGTGCCCACTGTCACCACTTCTATTCCAAATAGTTCTGGAAGTTCTAACCTGAGGAATCAGACAAGAGAAAAAAAACCCCAAAGTATCTCAATCAGGAAAGAAGTTAAGCTATCACCTTGCAGTGATGATATGATCTTATATTTAGAAAACCCCCAAGAATCCACTAACAGACTCCTGGAGTTGAGAAATAAATTTAGCAATATAGCAGTATATAAAACCAATGTACACGAATCAGTAACATTTTTATATACCCATAATTGTCAAGCTGAGAGTCAAATCAAAGATTCAATACCATTCACAATAGCTCCAAAGAAAATAAAATATCTAGGACTATACTTAACCAAGGAAATAAAAGTTCTCTTTAAGGAGAACTATGAAGCACTGAGGAAAGAATTGTGGATGACACAAAAAATAGAAAAACACACCATCCTCATGGTTTGGTAGAATAAACATTTGTCCATACTATTCAAAATGATTTAAAGATTTAGTGAAATCCCCATGAAAATAATAAAGGCATATTTCACAGATCTAAAAAAAGATAATTCTACACCTCATATGGAACCAGAAAAGAGCCCAAATAGTCAAAGCAATCATTAGCAAAAAGAACAAAGCTGGAAGTATCATTACTCCACCTCAGACTTCCAACTATATTACAAGGCTATATAGTTCCCAAACTATCATGATATTAATAAAAAATTAGAGACATAGGCTCATGGAACATAAAATCCAGATATAAAACCATCTATCTATAGCCAACTGACCTTTGACAAAGCAGACAATAATGTTCAGTGGGGAAAGTAGCCCTGTTCAATAAATGATGCTGGGAAAAGTGAATAGCCACATGCAGAAAAATGAAAAAGGATCCCTTTCTCTCACCACTCAGAAAAATTAATTCAAGATGGATAAAAGACTTAAACATAAGGCATGCAACTATAGGGATTCTAGAAGAAAATATAGGAAAAACTCTTTTAGACATCAGTGTTGGCAAAGAATGTATGACTTAGATTCCAATGATAATTACAGCAGCATCAGACATAAATAAATGAGACCCGATTAAATTAAAAAGCTTCTGCACAGCTGAGGATATAATCAATGGAGTGAATAGACAACCTACAGAATGGGAGAATACATTCACAGTTTACACATACCCAATAAAGGACTAATAACTAGAATCTACAAAGAACTCTAACAAATCAGCAAGAAAAAAGCAAACAACCTTATTAAAAAGTGGGGAAAAGGCACGGACAGAGGTTTTTCAAAAGAAGATAGCCAAAAACATGAAAGAAAATACTCAACATCAGTAATCGTCATAGAAATGCAAATTAAAACCACAATGTGAGGTCACCTTACACCTGTTAGAATGGTTTTTATTAAAAAGTTCAAAAACAATAGATGCTGGTGTAGATGCAGAGAGAAAGGAATGGTTTTACAGTTGTTGGGAATGTGAATTATTACAATCCCTATGGAAAACAGTATGGAGATTTCTCAAAGAACTAAAGGTAAAACACTCAATTCCACAACCCTACTACTAGGTATCTACTCAAAGGAAAAGATGTAATTTTTTTTTTCAAAAAGATACCTGCACTCAAATGTTTACTGTAGCACAATTCGCAACTGCAAAGATGTGGAGTCAGTTCATGTGTCCATCAGTTCATGAGCGGATTAATAAAATGTGCTCCCCCCCATACACAGACACAGACACACACACATATACACACGCTTATCATGGATTACTACTCTGTCATAGAAAAAGTTGAATTAATGCCTTTTGGAGCAATTTGGAAGAAATTAGAGACAAGTATCCTAATCAAAATATTTAAAGGATGGAGCAAATAGATAATACTGCATGTATAAATATTTCAGAAAAAAATTTCCTCTTTAGGAGGTAGAATAAAAAATATTAATGGAAGATGTCTGATTTTCTACAAAACTTTCTTGTCATAAAAGCTTATCTACAACTTTTTCATGTACATCAGGAGAATAAAAATCTGCTCTTTGAAGGACCATGAAAATACATGCAAATTATGTTCACATACTTATGCTGGCATTATTTGTATTTAATTTCACATGTTAATCTTCATATTGATTTTGTCAAATTTTTGAAAACAGTTAAATACACCAAATATTTAAAACTGGATGAAGCTGGAAAGTTCAAACATTTTGTTTGAGGGTACATCTTTATTTTAGCTGTTCACATGCAATAATAACGATTAATACTCTTGAAGTTTACTTCAAATTCTTAAATATTTGCTGTTGGGGGAATACATGGTAGTTTAGAAAAGCAACCTACAGACTAGATATTAATGTATAGTTTTTATTTGCATTTATGTGTATTCTAACTATCATGCAAAAAACCTAGGCAAGTTTTAAGATGTAGAAATGTTACAATATTTATTCTTATGTTTGTTATTTAGTTTTTAATTTGTTGTTTAGCTTGTTTTCTTAAAGGATGTAGAAGTCATTCCATAGCACGTGTTTATTGAGTGCATACTGTGTGCTAAGCTCCACTCTTAGCATTGAGTATACAGCTATGTTACAATTTTTTTTTTTTATTTCAGGTTATGGTGAGGGTACAAATAACCAGGTCACAGTATTTGAATTTGTTAGGTAGAATCCCTCTTGCAGTTGTTTCCTGCATTCAGAAGGTGTTCCATACACCACTGTATTCTATATACCATAAAGTGGGGGCACCCCAAATTGCCCTTCCCTTCTCCCCCATCCTCGCTCCTCTCAACTTGAATCGAAATGAGTTTTTCTCCTATGTGGGCATGAATTAGATCGTCTATTGGTTTCATATTAGTACCAAGTATATTGGATATTTATGATACTTTACAGAGAAGAATGTATTTCAACTCCATCCAGGTTAATACAAAAGATGTAAAGTCTCCATCTCTTTCAATGGCCGATAGTATTCCATGATATGCATATAGCACAGTTTGTTAATCCATTCCTGGGTTGATGGGCATTTAGGTTGTTTCCACATCTTGGCGATTGTAAGTTGAGCTGTGATCAACCATCTAGTGCAAATATCTTTATGACAAAATTATTTTTTTTTATTTTGGGTAGATGCCTGGTAGTGGGATTGCAAGATCAAATGGGAGGTCTAATTTGAGTTCTTTGAGGATTCTTCATACTTTTTTTCAAAAGAGGGTGCACCAACAGTGTAAAAGTGTTCCCCTCTCTCCACATCTTCGCCAGCATCTGCAACTTTGGGACTTTGTGATGTGGACTATTCTCGTTGAGGTTAAGTTATATCTCAGGATGGTTTTCATTTGCATTTCTGTGGAGATTAGGGACAATGGGCATTTTTCATATGTCTGTTAGTCATTCTGTAACAAGTCTTTTAACTTTATGGAGTATAACTTGTGTTTGGGCATGCACCTGTGTGGGCCTGTGCGTGCATGGGTGTGCATTTGGAGTGTTGGAGGAATAGAAAGGAAATAAAAACTAGGAAACATGTATTCTGTCACTTTAATAAGAAGATTGACAGAAAGAATTGATACAATACCAAAAGAAAATGTCAAGATAAAATAAGAATACAGACCTAACAGCTACTTGGTTTTCTTTCTTTGCTAAAATACAGCAGTGAAATTTAGTAAGAACTGAGTCATTAATTTTATAGACATAAATACAGTAGAAAGAAGTCAGAAACCAATTTGAATTGTTGCAAAAAATTTTAGTGAATTAAAATGTCTCTCTAGAATATAAATAAGCAGTCTTGATTGTATGTGTTTTACTTCAATTCATGAGTATACACAGGATTTCCTTTCCCAGAATTTCAGTAACTGTAGTAAAATTATTTTTAAAAAACCAAGCAAATACTTGTGATTAATTGTCCTAGTACATGGTTATTTCAAATTATTTTATGTCTATGCTTGAGTTAGTTAATTTTAAAAGTATTTGTCACATGTCTACTCTGGGCCAGGCTGGAAAGTAGCAAGGAAACAAACCCAACAGCCTTTCAATTCTGAGCGGTCAGAAGCTAAAATGTGTATTATTATTATTTTTTTATGAAGCTCTCTTTGTTCTAAGTAGTAAATGGTTATCATTAAACCATGAAAGCACTTCCCTCCAAAGTCAACAGTTAGTATTTTACAATAATGACAATCATTATATCAATTCTCTCTCATTTTCTCAGCACTCTAAGAATGTAGTTTGAGTCCATGATAACATTTAAACAAAGTTAAAAACTATTTTGTTGCAATCTTTCTGCTGTTTTATTACTATGTATAATCTTTTTACTGAAATTATATCACATGAAGATAGGTGAGGATGATTTTGCCTTTGTTATCTGTAATCAGGTCTTTGTTGTTGTCGTTGTTCATTTGGTACTATTATCCAGTATGGTGCCTGGGTTTTTATTTAAGGAAAACGTTCCTTAAAGCCCTTCTTTGGGAAAAGCAGGTTAGGGTGACCAGACTGGCCCCATGTCAGGGGCACATTCACTCTCCACGAGAGCCAGTGAAGAAGGTGGCCCCTGGGAGTGAGCAGGGGACACGCACAGGAGTGTTTGCCGACCAGACCCTGAGGTCCCTTTATGCCTCGCTCAGCCCCCTTTCCTCCCTCCCAACCTCTTCCTTCCTCCCTCTCTCCATGGCAATTTTCCTACCTCTGTCGGTGGTGATGTGAACTTAAAGGGCTGCCGAAGGGAACTGTTCACTTTAACTTGAATTTTCAGTATAATTTGTCCTGTTTTATCAATTAGGGCTCCTAAATCCTTAGAAATACACAGAAATCGTGGTTCATATTTTGTCTTTTCCTCTCCAGAATCTTATTTGGTGTGATAATTGAAATTAATACAGCTTTTAGGGAAAATAGTATGGAATTTCCTCAAAAAATAAAAGTAAGGATGGTAAGGGATGAAAAAATTCCCTGTGGGGTACGATGCCCACTATTCAGGTGGTGGGTATACTGAAAGCCCAGACTTCACCATTATGTAAAAAACACACATAATGGAACTCAACGTGTACACCTATAGCTACCAAAATAAAAAAGAGGAAAAAATTAAAAATAAAATACAATATGAGCCAGCAATCCCACTATTCAGTATCTATAAAAGGAACTGAAGGTCTTCCCACCCAAGGGCTAGGCAGGGCCAACCCTCTGAGCTTCTGAGATTAGCCAACATAAGACATATCCAGGGTGGTCTGGCCCCAGATGAGATATCTGTACTTGAAGGCTTACTGCAGCTCTATTCACAGTAGCCAAGATACTGAATCAGTCTGAAGGTCCACTGACAGATGAATGGAGAAGGGAAATGTGTATTATACATAGCGGGATACAATTCAGCCCTAAAAAGGAAATGCTGTCATTTACAACATGAATGAACTTGAAGGGCATTATGTCAAGTGGAGTAAGCCAGGCACAGAGAAACAGACACTGCATAATTTCACCCATGTGTGGAATCTAAAACAAAAAGCTGAACTTATAGACAAGAGAATGGTGGTGGCCAGGCATGGTGGCTCACGCCTGTAATCCTAGTACTTTGGGAGGCCAACAGGTGGATTGCTTGAGCTCACTGAGTTCAAGACCAGCCTGAGCGAAAGGCGAGATCCTGTCTCTACTAAAAATAGAAAAACTGAAGCAAGAGGCTCTCTTGAGCCCAAGAGTTGGAGGTTGCTGTGAGCTATGGCGCTGTGGCACTATTACTCGAGACCCTGTCTCAAAAAAAAAAAGAGAGAGAGATTGGTGGTTACCAGGGGCTAGAGCGTGGTTATGGAGAGGGCCGGGAAGATGTTGGTCAAAAATGACAGAATTTCAGTTAGATAGAGAACTATGTTTAAGAAATCTGTTATACAATATGGTAACCACAGTTAATAATAATATCTTATATTCTTGAAAAATGAAGAAAGTAGGTATTAAGTACCTTCACCCAAAATGACAGCTGTGTGGGGTCATGTATATGATAATTAGCCTGAGTTAGCCATTCCAGAATGCATATATATTTCAAAACGTCATGCTATACATATATACAAGTTTATCTGTCAGATTAAACAATAAAATTTAAAAAGAATTTTATTTGGAAAAAGTTCCAATATGATCAATTTTCTTTGGACACTCTCTGCAGGAGACCCACACACTTGACAGTCAAACTTGTGGGATGTGAGAACACCGTCCCACATCACAGCAAGCTCCCTACGGAAATCCACGGGAGAAAGTTTTATTTGATCTCAGTTCTAGGAAAAGTTTTTCTTTTCTTGAGTTTCTGGCACATTGTCTCTTTTAGACTCTTAATTGATTTTGTTTTCCTTTTTGTTATGACGAGGGTGAAATTTGGAGGTATGTGTGGCCCACCATTGCCAATTATTTTTAACATAATTTTAGAGGAACTACTACAGCTTTAACTTATTATTCTGTCCTATATTACCATTTCCCTCATCTTCTAGTCACTTATCATTTTACTTCTACTCCCCTAATTTCCCAGCCCCTAGCCTTAGGGCTCAAGCCTGGACTCTGATATTTCCATCTCATACAAGGGAAGTCAAGCAGGAGTTCACATGAGAGGCTGTTTCTACTCCCTGGGTGTCAACACCCACAAGCACCAGCCCATAATCCCGGCTCAGTGCTCAGGTCCCTCTTGCCTACTCGCTCTGTGGCTGCTGTTTTCTCTGCCCGTTTCATCCCACACTTCGGCGCAGGAACTCACCTGTTACTCCCCAAGAGATAGTGGAGAAATAACGAAGGAGAATTATCAATGAAGTGAACAGAAAACATGTTCACAGACTGATATTACAGAGCCCTTGCGCATTTCTTAGTCACCTTCTGCTCCCTTCCTCGGGCTCTGCTCCCACACCAGTCTGTGTTGGGGCTGGGGGACTTGCCACCTTGAGTGCCCTTGGTGGAGGTATTTACATCCTACTTCTGTCCTCTCCGGAACCAGGAGTGCACCATTCCACCATTCAGAGAATTTTATTTGCTCTTTGCTCCATTACTCTCCCATCTAGACCAGCCTTTCTAATGAAATAGCTGAAACACAGAACAGTCAAGAGAAGCCCAGACGTTCCTATAAAGCGTTTGCTCTCAAGCCCCTGCCTCTACTAGTTGCTCAAGTTAATATTTGAGTGGCATCTAAGAAGCCAATGTAGTATTGTGATTCATCTTTTTTTTTTTTTTTTTGAGACAGAATTTCAATGTGTCACCCTTGGTAGAGTGCCGTGGCATCACAGTTCATGGCAACCACAAACTCCTGGGCTTAAGCAATTCTCTTGCCTCAGCCTCCAAAGTAGCTGGGACTACAGGATTTGTCTTAGTTTTTTAAAGGTGAAATTCCCTTCTAAGTTTCACGTGTACAGTATTTTAGCGGCTAAATGGATGTGAAAACTCTCCCCGTGGGTCTTTCTCTCATAAGCGCTTCTCTTCCCTGCAGGAGCTTACACGTTTGTTCCTTGGCTTCTCAGCTTTAAAAGAGGAAGTGCCCTAGAAGAAAGAGAGAATAAAATATTGGTCAAGGAAACTGGCTACTTCTTTATATATGGTCAGGTAGGTTCAAACCGCGATTCTGCTTTCTCTGTCCAAAGCCTCCCATTTTGTGCTCATGTCTGACAAAGATTTCTGGTTTGTTTCTCAGGTTTTATACACCGATAACACCTTTGCCATGGGACACCTAATACAGAGGAAAAAAGTCCATGTCTTTGGGGATGAATTGAGTCTGGTGACTTTATTCCGATGTATTCAAAATATGCCTGAAAATCTACCCAATAATTCCTGTTACTCAGCTGGTAAATAAGATACTCAGAACTGCTTACTGTGGAATGAAGATAGTTTGATAAGAAATCTAAGCAACACAATGCCAAAAAGAAAAAGAAAGAAAGAGAAAGAAAGAAAGGACAGCTCCCTAAAGTGTAGACAGACAGAAAGAAATTTCTCAAGATCTTAAGATACTGTGTGATTTTTGTCTTGAATAATAAACTAGTCCATTTTAATTAAGACAGTATTTGGTGCTACCATTTTTGCGTATCTTTGGACAGGGCAGTGACTTTGTAGCATTCTACATTGATAGCAATTTCAACGTATTCTCTTGGACCCTTAATAACAACATCGCACAAGCACAGAGTGCTCCCCACTTGCCGGGTTCTCCTTCCTGCTCCTTGACTCTTCCCCTTTGAGAGAACTGGGATCTGGCAGGCAGCGTACGAGGCTGCAGGCTGCACAGAACTTGGCTTAAATCAGGTGATTTTGTTCCACAGTGGAAGCCACCAAAACTCTTCTTTCAATGCTGTGGAGGACATGCCCGTGGCCAGGCTCGCAGGCAGGGGAAAGGCACACCGTGGCTGCTCCCTCCTGTTAATGCAGGGGACAGCTGGCGGGAATGGACACCGGATGCTGACTCTGAGAGGCCAAGATGAAAAAGCAGGGCAGGCCGTGTGAGCTTGGGGGCTGCTGCAGCTGAATTGCCAGTGTTTCCTTCATTTTATTTTTAGGGGCTGATTTCAAGCTAGTTTAGGCTAATTTAAAAAAACATGCATGCACCTTCAACATACATTTCTCTGCGGCTTTTGTAAAATCTGTTGAGAGCTCTGAGGAATGTCTTCAGGGCCCTTAGCACCGATGAGGGTGTGGAAGGCAGCACTGAGCGCCGGCTGTGCAATTTGAAGTACTGTTACCATATTTCAAAGGTGTTTACACAAATGTCCAATAAATAACTTAGAAACTAAGGGAGTTTGAAGTAACAGAGATGATCTCACTCTGGGTCTGCAGCCACAAACATCTTAATGGGGCGATGAGGAAGTTTGTTAAGGCGAAATTCCCTAATTTTCTTAAAGAAATGTTTCCCTGCACCCACTGCTGACTAGTAATTTGGTGTTGCAAAATATTTATAAAAGGCTTCTCAATCTGTTATTTATTTATATTCATTAATACTTAGAATTTCTCCAAAAAGTCTGCTTAAATATTCGTTAATCATCTGTTGTTCTCGCATTTCCTTCTTATTACTCTGCCAGATTTCTTGGGCACCTTTTTAAAGAATAATAAACTTGACTTTAAAGATATTTCTCATTACTAATAGCTTAGTGCTATATATGATAGCTGTTCATTGAGAGTTTAACCTTTGAAATTCAAATCTGTTTGAAGCAAATTGTTCAGAGCCATTAAAAGCTATGTTTAATGTATAAATGTATAACCTGTTTCCATATTAAACTGAGAAAAATTTAAAAGGCCAACGTAAGAAGCCCAACATAATATAAATGAACCACTTTTATACACAAAGCAGAATCTTATTCGTTCTTTTATTAACAAAATATGTTCATCGTATTCTAGAAAAAGTTATAGCTGATGACAATAATCTGGAAGAGTTGAAATAGCCAATCATTTACAATCTTTTTTTTTTTTTTGAGACAGTCTCACTCTCTTGCCCCAGGCTAGAGTGCAGTGGTGTCATACCTTATGGCAACTTCAATCCAATTCTTGGGCGCAAGAAATCCTCTTGCCTCAGCCTCCTGAGTAGCTGGGACTACAGGTGCCTGACATCTCACCCAGCTAATATACCAAATTTTTTTTTAAGGTGGTCCTGAAATGCTTTGCCAATTCTAGGGAGTGCACACATTACCCTTAACAATATCTAAAAAGACGTCTCTTTTGTTTGTGGTCTGTCTTGGCCCATTCCAACAGAACACCCCTACTGGGCACGGGAGCTTTGGTCATCCTTGATCAAAGCTCTATGATTGTTTAGAAGGGTGTTCAGTACATAAACTCTGGCTGCTGCTCGAGTACCTCTGGGTACGTGGGCTTCAGGATAGAACAGATGTTAACATAGATGTGTCTATGTAAGAACATTTCCCCTGTATGTTAGTGAAATAATGCAATTACTTTTTAAATTGTTAGTCATTGACTAAGCATTGACAATTCAAACCTGGCTATTTTGTTCATTAGTTTCCTTATTTCTTCTCCTTCTTCTACTTCTCCCCTTTATTCTTCTTCATATTTTTCTATGAAGTAGGGTCAAGAATGACCTCGCATGACCAGTGTAGGCCTGAACTGTAGTTTGTAATCCTGATTCACAGATCTATTCATCATGGTAAATCAAGCACACACAGATTTACTGGTCATTTTTAAAGTTATAATTACATTGCTGCTTTTGATTATAAAGACAACTATGACCATCCCAGGACACAAAATATAAATGGTAATGTAAAAAGTAATGTAAATGATCAATCAAATTGTAGTCTGGACTCCAGAGGAAAATAATGGTAATGAAGGTATTATGTTATTAAGTGGTGTCTTGCTTTTATATTTTTAAATTTTTTTTATTAGGGCACAACTGTGTACATTATTGCATTTATGGGGTACAATGTGCTGATTTTATATTCAATTTGGAATGCTTACATCAAACTGGTTAACATAGCCTTCACCTCACTTACTTAATTGTTGTGTTAACACATTTATACTCTACTCTTAATATATTTGACATGTACCCTTGTAATATGCACAACAGGTGAGGTACTTTTTAATATTTAAACTTTTTATATGCAAATTAAAAACATAAGTAGGACTATCCAGTGTATATGTGTGTGTGTAATTTTTTACATTTTTATTTAACATTATTACAAAAACTTTCCCTGGTCAAAAAAATAAGGAGAAACATATATTTAACTATATAATATTTTGTCAAGGGGATGGATGTGCTGTGATTTACCTAACTTTTTTTTTTTTTTTCATTGTTTGGGATTCATTGAGGGTACAAAGAATTAGGTTATACTGATTGCATTTTACCTTTTTTTTTTTTCAAGTTAGATATTTGACAGGTTTTTTTGAAGCTCCATTTTATAAACAGTAGGCAATAAATATATTTATATCTTCTATTTTTTTTTTAGATTACTGGCTTAGAAGTTCATTAGTGTATTCTGAAGTGTGAATGCTTATGTCAACATTTTTTTCTGAAATAAAATAGCTTTATTTAAGGTTCTTTTTTTTTCTTTTTCCATAGTATGATCACTTAAAATTCTTATAAATTATCTTTTCCCAGGCATTGCAAAGCTGGAAGAAGGAGATGAACTTCAACTTGCAATACCACGGGAGAACGCCCAGATATCCCGGGATGGAGATGGCACATTTTTTGGTGCATTGAAGCTGCTGTGACCTACTTAACACCATGTCTGTAGTTAATTTTCTCCCTCTCTCTGTACCTCTAAGCAGAAAGCACTTAAGTGGAAATACCAAAAAACAAGACACAAAAAGAGTAGTTACCATAGCCTTTTCTGTGAGCTGTTTGTTTTGGTTTGCTGAAAGTAGTCCAAAACAGGAAATTTAACAGACAACCACAGCCAAAGAGTGTCATGTGAATTACAAGAAATAGAGCCCATATAAGGAAAGATAGAATTAGGAAGAATTTTCATGATAATCCCATTTGAACTAGTTAGTCATAGCTTCTTGTCTTGGAGGAAGCGGTACAGACTTCTTCAAAAGTGGTATTCCAAAAATAAATAAATAAAAACAACAAAAGTGGCATTCCATTATTTACTATGAAACAAATGCCTGCATCTGTAAGGACGTTAATATAATTATTGGAAATCTCCAGATCTATTTTCTGTTTTTATGTTAATTACAACCCCCACCCTTTTCAGTTAATGGTACCAAAAGCAAAAAATAAAGATTCTAGAAATCTTGAATTAGGTACATAAAAAATTAAACATTTAAATATTAAACAATTAGACTGAAAATAGCAGACATGTAACTACAAAAGTCTTTTTCTTTTTTTTTTTTTTTTGAGACAGAGCCTCAAGCTGTCACCCTGGATAGAGTGCTGTGGCATCACAGCTCACAGCAACCTCTAATTTCTGGGCTCAAGCGAGTCTCCTGCCTCTGCCTCCCAAGTAGCTGAGACTACAGGTGTCCGCTACAATGCCCGGACATTTTTTGGTTGCAGCCGTCATTGTTGTTTGGTGGGCCCAGGCTGGATTCGAACCTGCCAGCTCAGGTGTACATGGCTGGCACCTTAGCCCGTTGAGCCACAGGCACAGAGTCCATAAGTCTTTTTTGGTTATTTCAAGTTTGCAAATTTTTATATCT
>CAUYRH010135910.1:0-36675 GCA_963574655.1 Perodicticus potto | reverse complement strand
CCGCGGGTGTGGTGGCGCGTGGATCGCCGTCCTGGTCCGTGGTGGGGGTGGGGGGGGGGGGGGGGGGGGGGGGGGCGCGCCCCCCCCCGAGGACTCTCCAGGAGTTTCCCTAGAGACAGACTCTGCAAGGCCCAATTAACTACCTGACTTTTCTCCGACTTACCTACCTTATTTAAGCCTGGGGGGCGGAAAGCGGTGTTAATTAACAAGGAATTCAAAGCATAGATAGTCCCTGACTTATGAAGGTTCCACTTATCCTTTTTTGACTTTATGATGAAAGACGTACACATTCAATAGAAACCATGCTTGGGGTTTGAATTTCAGTGTTGTCCCCAGCTGTGACATGCGGTGTGATACTCTCTCGGGTTGCTGGACAGTGGCAACAAGCCACAGCTCCCAGAACAGCCAGTACTGTACAGCGCCAGTATTCAGTCGGTTACATGACGTATTTCATACTCTAGGATAAAATAGACTTGTGTTAGGTGATTTTACCCAACTATAGGCTAATGGAAATGTTCTGAACGTGTTTAGGGTAGACTTGGCTAAGTTATAATGTTCAGTAGATTAGGTATATTAAATGCATTTTTTACTTGCGATATTTTATTTCATTTTATTTTACTTTTTGAGACAGGGTCTCACTCTGTCACCTTGGGTAGAGTGCTGTGATATCATCATAGCTCACAACAACCAAAACTCTCAGGCTTAACAATCCTCTTCCCTCAGCCTACTAGAGCTGGATTACAGGCATGAGCTACCAGACCCGACCTACTTAATGATATTTTCAACTTACAATGGGTTAATTGGGACATAACCCCATATTAAGTCAAGGAACGTCTGTACATTACTCGCCACAACAAGATTCACCTGTATTTAAATAGCTTAGATTCTGTTACCCATAAATATAAGGCACTAAACTTGTATTTATGCAGAATAACTGTCCCAGTGGCACTGAAGCAATATTAAATATAATTGACTTGATGACAAAAAAGTACTTCAGGTTTATCATTCTAGAATTTTCTATATTGGAAGATGGAGTGAATGAGGCTGCAACTGCCCACATTGACTCTCAGGTGTTTGGCCTCTTGACTTTATCCTTCATAAAGGAACATCGTATGTTTTGAAGTGACTTTTAACTTGTATATTGGTGAGTAGGGAACGAATTTAAGTTAAATATCATATAGCTGGAGTAGGTAGGAGCCAGTGAAAGCTTCCTCTTTTATGGGCTGCTGAGAGGTGATAGCTCTTTAAAAGCAGTCTGCTAAGTGATCCCAAGCTAATGCAAATTAACAGTTGTTTTCTTTCAGAACTGTATGACTGAATAAACATTTACCATTTGTTTCATTTCTACTCATCTCTTAAAACAGTTGCTACAGGTCTTAATAGTAAGACTCGAAACATATAATGTATTAGCCTTGGCACATCAAAATATTGTTCATCTTCCAAACTTGAGATATTCCAGTTTGGCTTCTCACTGAGTTTATAATGTTCTGAGGGTATGTAACTAAAAACGCATCTTACTAATCTCCTGAAATTGATTTTTTTTTTAAAAGAGTCCGTGTAACTTGTCACTATTCCCAGCTTAAACATGGTCTGTCAATTGTAAGATTGATGGGCATTGTGGTACATTTCAATCTTAGGAGGGGCTTGAATAAGAAATTTAAACCACAGAGTAGTATTTTGGAAGCGAGACCTATGATATTTGTGCCCAATAATAATGAGGCTAAAAATTGAATTTCAGCCTTAGGGGAGGGAGCAGAGCTTCCTGCTTTAATTGTATGAGCCTTTCACAGGATTCACCTTTTCTCTTAGCACCACTGTGGCAGCTGTGAGGGGTAAAGAATTTCAGCAGTTGAACAACAGTATCAAATAAATTCATTTTAGGAACTCTCCTTAAAAGTTTATTTCGATCGTTAACATTCCTAGAGCTGGTAGCGTCTGCCAAGTGCTCAGCGCCTGGTTCACAAGCAGCAAATTTAGCATGACAAAGTTGGTTCCATTTTGCAAATGGGAAACCTGGAGCCCCAAATGGAGCCTCACGCAGCAAACTGCAGACTGGAGATGAGATCCCAGAGATACAGTCTGAGGGATTATCTGGGATCATGTAGATGGTGTGCACTTGCCTTTGTATGGCCGCTGGGTTAGATCATTCTTGGCAGGTTTGGTGAATTAGTACACTATCCCTGAGTCCCATTTCAATACCTAGTTTGGAACTCTTCCACTCCCTGAAAACTTCCATTGAAATTCTTATCAATGGTATTTGCATAGACAAAATGGAATCAAACTATTGACATGTACTTTAAAAAAAAAAAAAGCAAATTTATGTGAATGGTTTGTCAGTAGAGATAATTTAGCCAAAGGCACCTGTCTTCTCTAAGGACTCTGCCTGAAAAGACTTTTAGGGAGAGCTTGTGAATTTTTTGTCCTTAAAATAAAGCTGTTTTTGAGGTATGAGAGAAGCTTAGTTTTTGAAATGGCACAATGAATAACAAAGGCCCCTTTTCACCCCCCAAAAAAAGAACTAGAAAGGACATTTGTTAGATTCTTGGGGAAGAATTGTGCTATTAACATAAAAGTCTAGATACAAGAAAAGGGAAAGTTGGAGGAAGAGGAGAGGCAGGTAATTCAGGGGAAATGCCGGACCCTGTTAACAAGTTGTTTTACAAAGATGATTACACTCGAACGTGGATTCAAAACTCAAGAAATCATGTTTGTGGTGACTAAAACAGCTGAAAGATAAAACTTAGCATTACATCCTGTCATCGAGCACACATGTCTGCAGGGCCTTGCGTGTTTCTCTCTTCATTCTTTCCTCTTCTCCCCTGTAAGTATATTCTGGCAGACAAGTGGCCAATAACCAGTCTTCATAATGGAGGTCAGGTGATGCGTATTTCTGGATTTTTAGAATAGACAGGGTTTGTCATTGATTTGAAGATGGAAAGTACACTATTTTGCCACCCCTCTGTCATTTAGTGGATGTGGTTCTTGAGTCTGGCCAGAACGATATGGGTGTTAATGTGTCTTGAGCCCTGACCTAGCTGTAGAGGAGAAGGCTCTTTAAATATTAAAATGCAGAGCAAACAGAATGGCCTGTGCAGTAGGAAAGTACACAGTATTCTAAAGTCAGACCTAATCTTTCTATGAGGGCAGCTATTGTGAGCACTACTTTTCTGTCCAAAATAAAACTCTTTGAAAACTCCCTCTTTAACAAAAATTTTAAGTTGCAGGTCTCTTTTTCAAAAAACAAAAATTCAAGTAGCAGAGTATATTAACTTCAGAGTCATCCAATCTGTTTATCCCTCTCACATGTCAAGGTTTAAGTGGTATGTTTTATATATACAGTCATCGTGATATTTGAAAAGGCCATAAAGAAAAAGCAATTATGTTATTGTTTTTAAGAACTTAGAAGCAAAGATAAAGCTTTTAAGACACTAGAGAACAGTATGAACAATTACAGCACCTGAAGTCAAGCTGTAAAATTCTGTCCTAATTATTGGTGACGAATAATTAAGCATAAAGTTACACTCCTTGAAAGAATTTGGGAATTATTTTTCTTTTATTTTTCTACAAAAAAAAAAAAATAGACCCACCCCATCATTTTCTATTTTAGCAGTTTCCACAACTTAAACATTAAATTCTTATTGTTTGATTTCTGTTATATTAGTAGTGTGTGTTTTGCAATTCTAATCTTCACGTTTTTCTTTCTTTATCACTGAAGTAGGCCTTTTGAAGCTGGGAAATTTTTCATAGCAATATTGACAGTGTTCACATTTGCATGATGACAGCCAAGGAATGGAGCAGTAATTTTTGAAATTGCAGAAGTATTTAGAACACTGATAAAAGCTGAAATATATTTTTGATGGATTGAAGTTAAGCATACATGATTTTTCCTGCTGTCAAAAGGCTCTGAATTTAGTGAATATTTGCCTGCTGTGAGAATGCGAGATTAACATCACAACCATCACCCGGGCACCCAAACCCTGCAATTTAATAGCTTTTTAGGTTCTTTCCTTTTTCTAAACAGCAATTAATCTCATTTTAGTACAATTTTCTCGTTTCTGAAGTCGCTCATTGAATCGCTGTTTTGTTCATATTTGGCTTCAGCTCCTCTGCATAGTCATTAAAGTCCCAATTAATGTCACCTTTAGCTGAAGAGTACTCATTTTTATTGAGAAAATGACAGTTGCTGCCATGAGTAGTGCAGTGTAATATACATTAATTGCCCTGTAACACTGGTAATTACGAGTTTTTCAAGCCTCTCAGTAAACTGTCATGCCTAGACAAGACTGTGCTAAAATAGATTACTCATTAGGGAGACCTGTCCTATTTTCTGGTGGGTTCTGAGTGTTGGTTTAAAAAAAAAAAAAGAAAGAAAATCTTGAGCTTGAACAAATAGTTGCCAAGAGCAATTTCCTACAACAATATCCTCGTGTTGGGTTTTTCAGCCATCACTTAAGATTACGGTCAGCAAACAGGGTGCAGTGGACACTACAGATGTTGAGTCTTGAGCATTTATTTACGTGGATCACGAGAGCAAACTTAAGGGCGCTTCATTCAGGGTTGGATACAGAGTGTAACTGAAGAGTGCTCCTACAGGGTGTTGAGTTAAAAACAGGTTCACTCCTTGGTATTTCAAGAATATGAGAGAGAACCAGCCTGCTACACTTACCAGGTCTTAATCACCTCTTTGCTGAGTCCAGCAAGGAGAACCGTTGATGCCTTTGTTAAACAAATCCCTAGAATGCTGGAGCAGATAGATAACATTGCCACTGACCGTGGCAGCTATATAAATATGATTTTAAGGTGCAGTTAAAAGTGGGGTGGGGGGAGATCCTTATTTGAAGAGAACTGTGATAACCTTACACGTGAAACTTTCATCCCATAATCTTTTTGTAAATATGTGGGTGCTGGTTAGTGCATTTGTCAAGCAGGATCCTCCCTCCCAAATCGTGTTCCTAATTTTGGAGTGAATCTAATTTTTCTGCCCCACCCCCCATTTCTATCATATTTCATATATTGGCGTTTTAAGACAAAATAGTGAACCTTAAAGCCCATCGTTGCTCAGAACTGGCAAAAGGAAAACCTCTGTTGTATCCTCGCCTCAAGCAGGTGTTATAACAATCTGCTCTTTCCCTCTCTCTCTAAATGAATTTTGTCACAGCCTTTCAAATTTCCTTGTGGTGATGAGCTAATGAAAGTAGATAGTACAATTTGTGCTGGCCAGGTAGCAAGTGCCAGCTCACAGCTGAGGATTGTTTAAAAAAATAAATAAAATATAGCATCATATCACTGATTTACCCATTACACAGCATTAATAGTGAGAGACCTTGGCGTGTTTATCTGTTTGTATTGGTGTGCATTTATCGAATTGTTTATGACAAGACTAATTGGGGTAATTGTAGACACTGAAATTACCTGTCAGCTATATGTAACCACACTCCTTTTCTTTCTGACAAATGATGACAACTGAGGGACCCCGTAGCATTACTCATGATGGCTTTTCGAGTGGTAATAAGGACAATAGGGGCCTTGGCTAATTTGACATGGACAGCCTTCACAACAAGAAGCCAGCTAAATGACTTGTCAGGAGGGGAGAGAAGTGAGAAAAGTAATGGAGTCCCCCATGGCGCTCTGACAGGGAGATGAGGCAATTTCAACGGAAAGTGAAAAGGCTTCAGTTTGTCAAGTATTTAGAACAATCAGAGAACAGCTAGAGGCTGGAACCTGACAATAAGTTTGTGAACCGTGGTAGCAGTTTCACATAGGTCAGTTGCTTCATGATGGCTGTGCGGTACTCGGAGGGTTCTGTTTTCCTCCATACTTCACGGCTACCAGTCCGGGCTTTGTTGCCTTAAACCTGTGCTCTGTTGTACATGGTGGGAATAACGGTCAAGGTTATGGAGGCCCAGGAATGGAAAGATGGCCTGAGTTGCAGTCGCTAGCATGTTGAAGAAAAAACAAAAATCTGATCCCATAATACCATGACAACGTCTCTTACACCGGGGTGATGTTAAGTCTGGACGGTGCGAGCTGTAGCCACTTAGGTTGAGCCCCGCCCAGCTCCTTTCTCTCTTGCTGTTGGTCAGGTACAAAATACAGAAGTTCCTCCCCTGACCACCAATCCAAGATTTTGCTTTCTGAAAGGTTGGTTGGTTACCCAAGGGCGACTGTGATTTGAAAATGTTAATGACAAATCCCAGAAATACACAATTCCTAAGATTTAAGCTGCATGCTGTTCTAAGGAGCAGGGTGAAATCTTACCCTGGGATGTGAATCATCCCTCTGTCCAGCGCATCCCTGCTCTCTGTGCTGCCCGTGCACCCGTTAGTTGTCTGCCCCATCTGCTCCTGACATTCAACCATCGACATCATCGTGGCTCAGAGATCCCGGATCACCCGAAGCCAATGGTCCTCTTCTGACAGATTGTCAGAAGATCAATAGTAGCCTGACTCTACGTTACAACATTCACATCATTTCATCTCATCACGTGGGCATTTTATCATCCCACATTATCACAAGAATGGTGAGGACAGTATAAGATACTTGCAAAGAGAAAGACCACATTCACGAAATTTCTACTAAAGCATATTGCTATAATTGTTCTATTTTATTATTATTAATCTCTTACTATGCCTAATTTTATCAGTTGAATTTTATCATGGGTATGTATGTAAATATAGGGAAAAACAGCATACTTTATGGGTGGTTCCCTACTGTTGTGGTGGTTTCAGGCATCCACAAGAGCTCTTAGAACATCGCCCTTGTGGAAAAGGGGGGATGGCGTACAATACTCCCTACTGTTCACAGGCAGCACATTTACATCTAACAGCACATTTCCTCTGCCCGTATCAAGTGATACAATATTAATCTGAGGGCTTCTAGAAAACTAACACACAGGAATTAAAAGTGCCCCTCTCCCCAATACTCCAGACTGCCACAGCTGTAAGTAGCTTCTGAGCCTGGCATGTAGCATGTGGGTAAACTGTTAAACAATGTGGTGGCATTGCAACAGTTTTGTTGTCTTGAGTTTCTGGTTTTGTTTTATTTGGAACAATGTCTTCATTGTAGAAAACCAGGTTTCAAAACTGGATGGGGCACTTGCCTCTCTGTGCCTCAGTTTCCTCTTTCATAAGACAAGAAAGACGAGTTGATTAAATTTATTTAAAAACTGATTATGTGATCTGCAGACACATACAGGTTAGGGTATTTTTATGCAATTTGATACACATACAATTCCTAGGTGTATTCTTACAAAACAGTTGTTCTCTCCCTCCCCAAATCTTTATAAAGCCAACAATACCCTTTACAAGGTGTCCCAAAAGTCCCCTTGAAGTCACCATACATAGGGAAAATGGGAACTTGTAGCTAAAAGTACTTTGATTTACAAAGTTTTCATTATACAGTTTTACAAAATACCTACAAAATATTCTCTATGTATTGGCTGTCTCGAAATTTTGTAATGAATATTTTGTAAACAAAGGTACGTTTAGCTACAATTTCCCGTTTTCCCTACGTATGGTGATTTGTGTTTAATAGGATTTTCCTTGTGAAGAGTTTTAAATATTTAAGCTACAGAATCTATATTTTTAATGTCGTCCGAAGAAGAGAGTATGTGTTCAGCGCACTCATTTATATGGTACTTGGTTATTTGTACATTTCAACCTTCTTGTGCAAATAGGTTCTCTTCTGCACATTGCGCCATGTGTTCGTAATCTGTTACATTTCTCAGCATAACTTAAACCATAGTTTTGCAAATACTGTGAAACGTAACTAGATTTAGGTAGCCTAATGCCCTACCCAACAGCTCAGACAGGTGAGAAGCCCATCCAGAGAAAATATTCAGGAAACAGTTGCGCCTTTCTTTGAGGGTGAGAGAAGACAGAGCGGGGAGTTCTCCTTATTTCTACCCAGCAAAAGCCAACTGTCCACACCGCCACTTCATTCAAGTGGGTTTTGAGTTGCCTGAGGCTTGTCAATGCTGAAGCGCTTTCTGTGGGAGAAGAGGAAGCCTTGCACCACCCAAGACCCAGTGAGAAGGACCCCAAAGCTGGGTTTAGGGACTTCAAGAGTGAAAAGTGGTCCCAGAAAGCAGGAGGAGGGTGTTGCCTCTTGCTCTCTCTGCCAAGCTCCCAAGTGCACGCAGGAGAATTTGGCTTCCGAAGCCCCAAGCCACTACCCGCAGCTCTGTCCTCTTTGCCTAAAAATGCATCCTGCTCACAGGGCTTCTTTGTGAATTCCCAGGTCTTGCAGGTTCCTCTCTGGGCTGAATCTTTTCCCCACATTAGCCCCACTTGAGAGGTACTCTTTATGTTCCCCACAAATGTTTGCACAGCTAAACTATTTTTTTCTCTTACGGAAGAAAGTGATTTCTTTCTTTTAAACAATCCCTTATTTAAAACACAGTATGCTTCTCTTTCTGTCATAATACATATGTAATTCTAAAAGGGTAAACTCTCCAGATAAACAATAATAACATAAAAAGCATCGTAATCCCAATTCCTATACGTTAACGCTATTAATATTTTTAACAAAAAAGAAAAAAATGGAGTCATACTGTATATGTTATATATACTCACGTGTTTATCTCCTCAGAGGATATTGAGTTTTTATTAATGTCTGTAAATATAACTCTATGTTACCCTTTATAATAGGTCCCTAATGCTTACATCATATGGAAATGGAATTTATTTAGCCCGTCTCCTAGCGTGAGTACTTAAGAGTTCAGCATATATAACACCGTGGTGAACATCTTCATGTTATGATGAAATGAAGACACAGAAAACACAATCGCCTCCGTCAGTATTTTCATCCTTTCTGTCTTGTGAAATCTGCTGTTATAAATGGATAAAGCTGCGGCACCTGTATTTTCTGCACCATAATGTGACTTTGAGCGAGAATACTCGTTTTTTCCTTGAATAGTCAAGTAGAAGAACTCTTTCGTTTTGCAACAACTCATTTACTCATTTATCCCCTTGTCTAGTAGCATGGCAGCCAACATGAACCACGTTAGCGTGGACATCTGTATTCGTTTTCTACCATCCGGACTTCAGAACTTTCGATGCATCCCTGAAGTTATTTTACGGCTAAAGAAAGGCTGTGTGTTACACTATAAAATTTTACATTTACGTCTCACAGAGAATTTTAAGTGTTCATTCATTTCCCAAGTCCATCCCCACCTGAGGCCTCCATCACCATCCCGAACAAGCTTTTCCTTGTGTGAAGGGAATAATGAGCACCACCTAATAAATGTTTGCTGTTGTTGTTGCTACTTTTGACACTTCATTAAATTGCTTTTCCCGTCTATCAGTATTTCTTTAGGATAATATCCAAGTAATAAACTTTCCCCACCAAAGGGATCGTGGAGTTTTGAGTCTATTGATACTTATCGCCTAAATTGCCTATCACAGACCGGCTGGAGCACTTCCTTCTTCTGTAAGTAGAAATACATATATGAGTTTGCCCATGTCTCAGCACCGCGTCCGAGTCCGATCTTACCAAGTTACAGGTCATTTGATGCAGTCCTTTTCACTAACTTCTCTTCCCCTTGTTTCTATTCCATGTGCTTGCATTTTACCTTCTGACTCCTTTGCCACCAGTCACCTTATAAGATACGTCTTCACCAGGCGTATCTGAGAGCTAAGAGGCTCCTAAACGGACAGTGGTGTGGGAGAGTACCTTCCGTTCGGTTTATAATTCCAGATCTGTCTGACTCTCGAGCTCTGGCGTAGGTCAGTCTGCTGTCCTCCCAGGACCCTGGTATTCCGGATTTTCCAAGTGGTGTCCTGCACTTCCTCGTGCCTTTGTTACAGCTGTCATTCTGGATTGTTTCAGTCGCCCATATAATTGCTTCATTGCTAGGAACGGGCTTGAGGTTGTCACAGACCTTACTGGCTCTCTGTACCTCAGATTTGCATACAGCATCCCAGGGCTTTCTTTAGGGCATTTATCATTTTTCCTCCAAATGATCTGGTGACAGTGTACAGCTATTCACGTTTTCATCAGCCAGTGGGTGATACAGTCTTTCTTCTTTGCTGCCACAAGCCAGAAAAGAGAAGAAATCTGGGGAAATGCTTTCATTACTGCACTTCAAGGAGGCTCCGTCATGGAGCCAGGGAGGGAAGTTTTTCCGAACTTGCACCACTCTGACACTGGAGGATGCTCTCGTGGGCGGCCCCGTCCCTTCAGGACACCTGGGACAAAAGCACTTCAGCATCTGGTTTGCCAGTCCTGTTTTCCTGCAGCCAGTGAGGCATCTTCTGAAGCCAGCTGCCTTTTCTGTTTACTTCTTACTCTGCAAAAAAAATCTCAGCAATTTTTTAGAACATTAACTATTACTGTTGCCTACTAAGAATACTCAAGATTGTGTTTTAGTTTCCTGAAGAGGCCCATTATTTTCATTTGGAAAAGGAAAAAAATAAAAGGATTGCTACCAGTTGCAAATGAGTGACACTAATAAATTTTATGGTTCCAGTAGCAGTCGTGAATGTGGAGATCCTTCAATACTGAAATGGTGTAATAAATGGTGTTACACTCACGGACGAGCCCCAGAAGTCTATTGCAGCCAGAATGTGTCGATTTCTAGAATATCAGTAGGACCAAACTGAGTGTCCTATCTCACATCTATCGAAAAAGTAAATTAAATTGTTCAGACTCTTTAAATGAACAGATTTGGAAATTTAGGATTCACTGGATGAGTTATACTCGATAGGAAGCTTGCCTTTGTGGGAAGCATCCCTAACCTGCTAATGCCACTTCCCTTCTTTTTTCTCCCATTTCTAAACTCTCTTGCTCTTCAAGCTTGTAACTTTTTCTTTTGTGATAAGCAAGCACTTTCTTGGTAAGGGATTCCTGGGAAAAGCTTCTTCCTGAGGCAATGAGTTTTATTGGCTACCGGAGCATCCCTAATGTAGTTAAGGCCTGTAAGATTTCTTTATAAAGATAGCTGTTATGTCTTGATTTAATCCAGAAGTAAGTTTCTGTATAGGTGACTTGTAAGTGACTTTTGCTTAGGTGTCCCAACTCATGCTTGGCGAGAGTCAAGATCAGACCCCCCGCCATGCGTTCATAAAATAAGAATAGGATGGCTGTGCTATTCTTGCATACAATGAGAGGTTAAGGCCTCCTGACAGTGAACATCATAGGATCCAGTTTCTCACGATGTCAAAACACCACATCCCCACTTCTCTGACATCAGGATGCACCACACCCACCTTGTGATAACGAGAATGAAACCCTTAACATACCTTTTGGTCAGGAAGCCTTCCTTTCTTTCACATTGGGTTTAGGGAGCTTGGGAGGTGGCCTCAAGGCTGGCTGGAGTTCTCTAATACCTTGTAAGTCTGTTCTCTGTATAACATCAGCTCAACTGGAGGCAAAGAATGAGTTTCTGGCTCCACCCAGAATCAGCCTATCCTTTAATTAGATAACTCCTCACAGCATCTGTGACTTCTAGGTGGCAAAAATAACTAGAGAGAGGTGGCAGGAAAAGCTGTATACATACAAGGAGTTTGTATATTCAAGGGAAGCCTGTATAGAGCTGGTGAATTTTAGTACCGATTCTCTGTGTCTGTATCCCAAAATCCCACAAGTTCAAAAGAGCATCCCAGTATATCGGCCCTTTTATTTGGACTTCAAACAAAAAATGTTTGGGTTGATGGTCTTGCAAAGAATTTATAACTAAGACCCCAAAGGCAAATACAACAACAACAAAAATAAACAGATTGGACTTAATTAAATTTAAAAGTTTCTGCACAGCAAAGAAATAATCAACATAGTAAATAGGCAACCTATGGAATGGGAAAAAAGTATTCACAAACTATAAATCTGACAAAGGGCTGAAGTTCAGAGTCTGTGAAGAACTCAAACAAATGAGCAAGAAAAAGAAAATTAACTCCAATAAAAACTGGGCAAAAGACATGAACAAAGTGTTTTCAAAAGCAGATATACAAATGGCCAACAAACATACGAAATAAAGTTCAACATCACTGTTCATCAGGGAAATGCAAATTAAAAGTACAATGAGATACCCTTATCAAGTCAGAATGGCCATTATTAGAAAATAAAAAAAATAATAGATGTTGGCGTGTATGCAGTAAAAAAGGAATGCTTATGGACTGTTGGTGGGACCATAACCTCTCTGGAAACCAGCATGAAGATTCCTCAAAAAACTGAAAGTAGACCTACCATTCAATCCAGCAATCCCACTGCTGAGTATCTCTCCAAAGGAAAAGAAGTCATTAGCTCCAAAAGATATCTGAATGTTTATTGCAGTGCGTTTATAACTGTAAAGAAGCATAATCAACCTAGTGTCCATCAGTTGATCAGTGGATAACGAAAATGTGGTATATACAGAGGGTGCCAAAAAAAAGTATATGCTTTTTAAGAAAAAAACTGTATTAAAATTTTGATGTCACACCTGACTTCTGCAATTACAAGAGATACAAGATGCAATGTATAAGATAACAGATGTTATTGGTATATAATGTGCATAAAAATTTAAATAAGTTTTAATAATTTCTTCCATTCTTAAAATCTGTATATATTTTCTTGGCACCCTCTGTATGTGTGTATACACACACACACACACACACACACACACACACCATGAAGTATTACTTAGTCATGAAAAGGAATGAAATAATATTATTTGCAGCAACTTAGATGGACCTGGAGAACATTATCCTAAGTGAAGTATTTCAGGAATAGAAAAACAAATACTCCATAATCTCGCTAATAAGTGGGAGCTAAACACATATATATGGTCATGTAGGGGTATAAAAAATCATTACAATCTCAGAATGGGGGGACAGGTGGCAAGGCATTAAAATGACATAGTGGGGCATGGGGGGAAGGGGAGAGCAAACAGAGAGAGAAGGAGGGAGGGGGTGAGGGAAAGAAAACAAAAAGAAAGGAAAGAAAATAGTGACTAATTCTCACATAAATTGTATTCAATTTTGGCCAAAGTATATTACTTAAACATTAATTTTTAATTCAACTTCTTAATATGTTGTTTGGGATATTGCATCCTCATTTATAAGTGAAATATGTTTGTAATTTCCCTTTATAACAATATATTTTCTCCAATTTCCATATCAGGTGTATCCAGATCAAGTAGAATGATTTTGAAATATTTCATCTTTTTCTGTTGTCTATAAGATTTGGCATGATCTGTTTTTTGAAACTCTCTTTTAGTTTTATTTATACAATATTAGTTGTCTATTTTTTGAGACTTTGGAAAAAAATAAGAAGTTAACTGATGACTTCATACTGAACCTCAGAGTCAAAGCATTCTATAATAGACATGCTCTTATTTGACAATGTGAACGTTACTTTCTTGGCATTATTATTATTAATATTGCTTAATATTTTGATGCAGTAATTGTCTGATTTCTTTTCTGAATGTATTTGTCTTCCTTCATTCTTTATGTGGTTTTTGTTTCTAGTCCTTATCTTACACATTGTTATTGTTATTAAATTTTAAGCCTTTTAAATTCTGTGAAGGCAAAAAGTGGAAACCTAATTAACACATGTATATGTAAAATAAATAAATAAATAAAATTTCCCCATACTGGATACAATGTACACTATTCTGATGACAGGTAGATTAAAAGCTCTTTTTCATACAATTCAGCCATATAATAAGAACACTTGCACCTCAGAATGTTTTAAATAAAAATTGCAGGAGAAAAAAAATGGTTGTGGGTGGAGGAAGAAATCAGTTTGGCTGAAAAGTCAGAGTGAAATGTCTTTTCTGTTAAGTTTTACCTGATATGATGAATGAGCAGAGCCAACCCAGGAGTCTGCTGTAGACCAAGCCCCAGTCAGCACTTTTATTTTCTTTCTGTGATTTTTTTTTTTGTCATTGTGAAATCTGCTCCATTATAAATGCATAATGGTGGAGCCCCTGTTATTTTCTGCTATAGAAAATGATGTGACTTTTACTGATCATTCTGTTTTTCCTTTTTTTGACTTTTTTTATATTATTGTTGGAGATTCCTTGAGGGTACAAGAAACCATGTTACACTGATTGCATTTGTTGAGTAAAGTCCCTCTTACAATCATGTTTTGCCCCCAAAAGGTGTGGCACACACCAAAACCCCACCCCCCTCGCTCCTTCCCTCTCTCTGCTCTTCCTTTCCCCACCCCTCCCTCATTCTTTCTCTCTCTGCTCTCCCCTTCCTCACCCCCACCATGTCATTAATTGTCCTCATATCAAAATAGAGTACATGGTGTTTTTCCTTTTAATATGCAATTAAAAGAACTGTTCTCATGATGCCAAAAGCCCCATTTGTCCACTTGTCTAGTAACACATAAACCAACGTAAGCAAAGGTAGCTTGTACATAATGCATTTGTTTACCCCCATCTAGTCTTCAGAGCTCTTGATTCATTTCTTTCTCTTTTCTTTTTTTTTTTTTTTGTTTTTGAGACAGAGCCTCAAGCTGTCACCCTGTATAGAGTGCCGTGGCATCACAGCTCATAGCAACCTCCAATTCCTGGGCTCAAGCGAGTCTCCTGCCTCCGCCTCCCAAGTAGCTGGGACTACAGGCGCCCGCCACAACGCCTGGCCATTTTTTGGTTGCAGCCGTCATTGTTGTTTGGCGTGCCCGGGCTGGATTCGAACCCACCAGCTCAGGTGTACGTGGCTGGCGCCTTAGCCTGTTGAGCCACAGGCGCCAAGCCTCTTGATTCATTTCTTAAAGGTATTCAATAGGCAAGAAAAAGTAATGGGTTGTGCTGTAAAAATGATGCATTGATCTGCTACCTAGATTCTATGCCCATCTGAAATTTTAACCGGCCTCAGAACAAGCTTTTCCTTCTGTGAAGTGTTCATCCTCATTGAATCAAGCCCAACACTTCGGGGGTGTGTAACATCAGCTGCTAGTGTCCCCTGTTATCTCTTCTCCCCTTCTGTCTTTAATAAATCAATACCTGATTTGAACACGTATGTAATCGCCCAAAATAAAAGCCCCAGCTCCCCTTGCAGCAAGATGTATCCAGGTGGCTACTTTCTCTCAAGCAGAAGTTTCCCAGGCAACTTTTGAGAAGTGTCCTAAAGAAGGGAGGCGCACTATCCTTTACGCCCTCCTGCCAACGAGAATGTGGGGCTCGTGGTGGGGCCCAGGTCGCCATCTCGGGCCGGGAGAGGAAAAGCTATGTGCTGAAGATGGCAAAGCAACAAGGTAGTAGCAGTCTGGGTCCCTGCTCACTGTGCGGTCACCATGCCTCGGACTGCTTCCCGGGGATAAATATATGCTTTCCTTTTTAAGCCACCGCTGTTGTGATTTTCCTTTCACTTGGAGCAGAGCTTAATTCTAACCAATACAGTAGGTGAAATGTAGGGGGAGGGAGCGATAGATCTATATCTAGAGAATTCATGTCGGAAAATAGTACCAAAGCCAAAGTTTAAACACAAGACTTCTAACTGCAGCCAGTATTTCCCCCGTATCTGAGGAGACCATAGGAGTGTAATTAGGGTTCATCTCCTCTAACTGTGTTTTTACTTGACTATTTATAGGGGATTTAAAATTCTTTGTTATTTTTCTCTTCTTAAATTATGGGATTTGAAAATGGATCTGTACTTTTAACAGCATTATGGGGGTATAACTGACGTACGAAAGCCTTGTACCTATTTAACGTATACGATTTGATGAGTTGGGACATGAACATCCACCGTGAAACTACAAGCAAGTGACAGACATGTGCGCTGCTCCAGAAGTCTCCTCATGCCACTCTTTGGGGGAGGAATTTGTCTTTGTTTGTTTTTGTGGTAAGAACCTGTCACATAAGGCTACCCTCTTAAATCTGAAGTGCACGACACAATAGTTTTAACTATAGATACTGTGTTGTACAACAGATCTCTAGAGCTTACTCATCGTGCACAACTGAAACCCACGGACACCAGTTCCCCTTTTCCTTCTCCCAGTCCCTGGAAACTGCCCTCCTACTCTCTGCTCCTGCACTTGACGGTGGTAGATGCCTCATGGAATTGAAATCAGGCCGTATTGGTGCTTCTGGGGCTGGCGTATTTCCTTTGGCATAATGTCCTCCCTCTACAGCCGTGTTGTGGTGTACGGCAGGGTTTCCTTCTTTTTTAAGACTGAATAATATCACTGAATAACATATGTACACACACACCACGTTTTCTCTATCCGCTCTTTGATTGTGAACACGCCAGTTGTTTCCATATCTTGGCTATCGTGAACCACGCCGCAGTCAATGTGGGAGCACAGATATCTCTTAGTGCTTTTGGATAAATACCCAGAAGTGGGATTGCTTGAGTCATATGGTACTTCTATTTTTAATTTTTTGAGGCAACTTCATACTGTTTTTCATGGCAGCCATACCGTTTTTCATTCCTACAAAAGTTTACAAGGGTTTCGGTTTCTCCTTGCCAACTCTTGTTCTCTCTTATTTGTTTGTTGTTGCTGTCATAGCCATTCTAACAGATGTGCAGTAATAACTTATCGTAGTTTTGATCTGACGGCGTGATGCCGAGCCCCATGTCGCGTACCTATTGGCATTTGTATGTCTTCTTTGAAACAATGTCTATTCAAGTCCTTGGCCCATGTTTTAATTGGGTTGTTTGGATTTTTTTGTTGTTATTGACTTGTGGAAGTTCCTAATATATTTTGGATATTAGCCCCTTACGAGACATAGAGTTTGCAAGTATTTTCTCCCATTCCAATGGTTGCCTTTTCATTCTGTCAATTATTTTCTTTGCTGTGAAGAAGGCCCTTTAGTTTGATGTTTTCCCACTTACCTATTTTTGCTTTTGTTGCCTGTGCTTTTGGTGTCATATCCAAGAAATCATTGTCAAGGCCACTATCAAGCAGCTTTTTCCCTAGGCTTTCTTCTAATGGTTTTACAGTTCTGGGTCTTATGTTTAAGTTTTTAATCCATTTTGAGTTGATTTTTGTATATGGTGTAAGATAAGAGTCTAATTTCATTCTTTTGCACGTGGATGTCCACTTTCCCAGCGCAGAAAAGGACTCTATAATTTTGATACTTAAAGCTCACTCTGAATCTTGGAAAAGGTTCCCCTTAAATGTGCTACAGTGCAGCAATTTGTAAGGAATAAAACTGTGACAGCCGGTGCTGTGTTCTCTGTGTAATGTCGGTGTAATGTTGGGCTTCCTGAGTCAGACTTAGTGTAACAAGGACCAGCAGTTGGAGGCTGCTGGTAAAGACTGATTCTGGCATCCCCAGAATTTGCAGCGCCCTCCCCATTTATAGCAGTGACCTTACATAGTCACCCAGTAATTTCGAATCTGTTGGAGTCTAGTTGTGAAAGAGCTATTTTTTAAGAATTGACACTGTTAAATGTTTATTAAGTGTTTATAAACGTATTAGTCACTGTGCAAACAGAGATGCAGGTGGGCCTCCTACGCCCACCTGTTCAGGTCGCTGAAGCAAAGCCACCTGGAAAGTTTCACACACACACACACACACACACACACACACACACACACACACACACACACACGGGGTGATTGGACTTTCACCTTTCAGAACGTCACTTTCATTCAACTCAGCAAGGAGGGCTTTGACATCTCCTTAAACACCTTCTCCATATGCCTTTTGTTATTAGAAATTAGCCTTTTGTCTTTTGTGACGAGTGTGGAGTGAACCTGACATTTAAAGTTAGCGCTCCAGAGGTATTGCCGACACCTGGCTTGTGGGACGAGGCTGTTCAAAAAGGTGCGTCTGTTCGCCCTCCATGGAGGATTAATGTCCTTCTTTTAAATAGTTCCTACAAATTTGGAACGTCTAAGAAATTGGAATCATCAATCATGTTTCTCTGTAGGAAACCACGTAAGGAAGCCAGGGCTCGTGTGGCTCCTCCTGAGCCCCTCTTACCTGCTGGGGTGTAGGGGAGCCCCACATCCTGGGCTTATGGATTTGATGGGCAGCAGAGGAAACCCAGGGATGCTGGCCCGCGCGATTGTTGCTAGTCTGGTGATAAAGGACACATTGTTTTTAGATGCTGCTCCCCCATCTGAGCTGGTAGAGGGCGGCGAGCTATGGTGGGAGAAAGCACCAGACTTTGACTGAGAGGCCTGGGCTTTGGTCCAAGTCCTAGACCAATTTAGTTGCGACTCTAACCAGCCTCTCCTGGGCCTCGTTGACTTAATTTGGTGAGTATGAGAGTTGGGCTGACTAATCCAGTGCCAACGCTTGATACACAAACACATCCTTCCACTCAGCAGGCCTCCTTTCCAAACCGTTCCTGAGAACATTTGAACTGGCCCCCAGCTGCTGGAGTGTTCTCTCTGGGCCCTTCAGCTGCTCACCTCTGCTCAGCCTCTCTGCGAGACAACAGAGCAGAAGCGTTATTTTGGAAGTGAAATCGGGGATGCGCCAAGCTGCTTCTCCCCTGGGTCCCAGTGCTGGGGTGGCAGGTGAGTTTGCTGTCGACTGAGACCTGGCTACTTTCAGCCAGTTCAGCTGGGGTGGTCGGAGGGACAGGTGAACTAAAGCTGCTGTCCTGCTGCCGCCACAGAGGGGACGGCCAGGCCCTGGGGAAGCAGATCAAGTGGCACCCACCTGGCTGACAGCAGGAAACGCAAAGGGAATGAGAGGAATTATAAAGGCATCGGAGGAAGCCCAGGAGAAAGGACTCGGAATCTAGAAGGAAGGACTTTCTTAGGAAGACGTTAATCCAGCCGTGCACTGCTGACTGCTCAGGCCGTCATTTTTCCCCTACTTATGTTCTGGGTCTGTCATAAAGTGAGTTAAAGAGAACTGGTCTAAGACCTAGTATTTTAAAAGTTTACAAAAGGTGGAGCAGAGATGAGAGATTATATTCAAGTGGGCGGTTTAGTTAAGGATCATCCTTGAAGTGACAGTGACAACAGAAGAGAGGAACCCTAATCAGCCCCCCACAATCCTAAAAATCATACCTAAGGTTGAATACACATTTGGTTAACACCAAGCGTTTATTGCCTCAGAAGGGAGTTTATCAGTCAGAGTTCTCCAGAGAAGCAAAATCATATATTAAGAGATTTATTTTAAAGAATTGATATTTGGTGCTGAGACTCATAGTTCAGGCCAGCAGGCTGGAAACTGAGGTCAGAGTTGATACTGCACTTGACTCAAAACTATACAAAAGTAATGTATGTAACCAGAATGTTTGCATTTCAAAACATTCTAAAATTTTTAAGAAAGAGTTGACAATGTAGTCTTAAGTCCAAAATCTGTTTCTGAGTTACAGTCCTGAGGCAGAATTCCTTCCCTTCTAGGAAACCTCAGGTTTTGCTCCAAGGCTGACTAGCTTTAGCTCACTAAATGAACCCCACCCACATTATAGAGGGCAAACTGCTTTACTTAAATTGATTGTAGATGTAAATGCCTTACAGCAACAGCTGGACTAGCATTTGATGAAATAACCGGACACCATAGCCTAGAACCAAGTTGATAAATAAAAATTAACCATCACAGGTGGGAGGCGTGAGCTCCATTATACTGCCAATGAAACAGGAGACTAAAAAACTGGTTAATTGAATACGTTCTTTCAGGTAACACTGTTATTTCCTGGCTGGGCCAGCAATCTGACTGAGGTACCCAGTTCTCACCCAAAATGCTGTGCTGCTTGCCAAAAACACAGAGAGCCCCGGGGAAGGTGTTCTTTACTATGAGGTTTAGGAAACTATGGAATGAATGATGTCACAGACAGCTGGTATACCACCATGCCCACCTCAGTTGTTTTGTTTTGTTTTGTTTTGTTTTGTTTTTGCCCTCTTGGGTCCTTATGCAGTAAACATACAGGGTCAAATGAACTATGTCAGGAGAGAACCCATTTTCTTTTTCTCTTTCTCTTTTTTCTTGATCATTTCTTCCCATAGGCCTTGTATTTCTTCCCTACTCAGCTTGCTTTATTTTCCTTTCCTATTTCTCTCTTTTTCATTGTTCCATGTCCTTTAAAAAAAAAATTATTTCTTCCTAAAATGTACACAAAAAGCAAGGGGAAAAAATAGGGGACTTAATGGATGGAACTTGAGCTGCTTCTGATATGTAGTAGCAATTGTGGCTTCATCAGAAAAAAAAAAAGAGAGGAAGGAAGGGAGGGAAGCGAAAAGGAAAATGAGGGAAGGGAAGATGGAGAGAGAACTGAATCTTAACTTCCTGAGAAAGGTGATCTTTTCCTGATTAGTTCTGATGGTTTTGTATTGATTTGGCTCATAGGAGCTAAGCAGGGGTCCTCAAACTAGGGCCCGCGGGCCACATGTGGTGGTGTGAATTGTTTTTGGTTTTTACTTCAAAATAAGCTATGTGCAGTGTGCATAGGAATTTGTTCATAGTTGGTTTTTTTAAACTATACTCTGGCCCTCCAACAGTCTGAGGGACAGTGAATTGGCCCCCTGTTTAAAAAGTTTGAGGACACCTGTACCAGTAGAGCAGCGGTTCTCAAACTGCCACATATTAGAATCACCCTGTAGTTATAAAAATGCTGCTGCCCAACTGGCCTGCAGACTGCGTAAGTCAGCACCTCTGCAGTGGAAGCCCAGCTCCAGTCACTCTCCAGGTGATGACAAAGAGCTACCCAGTTTGAGAACTAGTATTACAAAGTCCTAATGCCTGAGACTAACACCCAGTGATGGGAAGTATGTAGTAATTGCTTTGCGGGGAGGTAGGCAGGTGAATGAGGACTGGAAGAGAGTTGTAGGAACCTGGGTCATTCTATGTCTCATTCTGGGTGGGTTTTTTATTTTATATTTCTTGTACATATTTTATACCCCAATTGAAAAAGTAAGATAAGGATATATACATACATTTCCAGGCGCACTGATATCTGATCCCACCTTTGGAGTTCCTGATTTGTGTGGCCTGGCAGTAGTTTCCTAGCTGATTCTGGTGCACAGCTGAAGCTAGGAACCACAGTCCTGGAAGGAGGCCGACTGTTGCTTTGAGCCAGACTTGAAGTTAGCATTGCCTAGACTAGAATCTGGCCTCAACCTTCCATATTTCACCCATGCACAAGAATCAGGCAGGTGGAAGAAGGCAGACTCACACAAACCAAACTCACAGCAACTAACTAAACTCAGCATTCCTGTACATTAATGTTTTTAAAAAAAATCTCAACAGGACGGCACCGGTGGCTCAAAGGAGTAGGGTGCCAGCCCCATATACCAGAAGTGGCAAGTTCAAACCCAGCCCTGGCCAAACATTACAAAAAAAAAAAAAAGGAAAGAAAAGAAATCTTAACAGACTGGAAGCATTTGTTTCTGGGTCAGAATTGGAGACCCTCTTGACTTCTTCCTTTCCTAGATACTACATTAACAGTTGCCCTGTTGCTTACACATCATATTTTCAAGTAGAATGTACAGTTCCTTATCTGCAATTCTGAAGTCCTGAAAAGCCAGGAAAACTTTTTTTAATAAGGTGCACCAAAACATATTTGGCAATAAATCCTGACCAGAACTCATGAGAAGCTTTTTAGACTTAATTTCATTTGACGTGAATAGACATATTTTGCTTTGGAAAGAACGAATATGTTTGATTACAGGATGCTGCTTTTGTTCCCCACTGTGGGTATAACAGGATGTACAATATTTATAAATCTGACAAAATTAGTTCTCAAACACATCTGGCCCCAGGGTTTCAGGTAAAGGATTATGGACCTGTAGTTTATATTATTTAATTCCCTGAGGACCACCCTGATCCAGGGCAATAGCCCAGCCCCAGGGACAGTCCATTTTCCATCTCTTGGCTTGAATAATGCTGACAGGTGATGACATTCACTCAGCAGGAACCAACTCAGCCCGACCTCTCATCACATCCGAGCACCAGGCACTGAGCTTGGCGTACTGAAGCCCTGAGGGGTACATGTTAAAGACGTACAGGAATCTATCACATGTTGATTCCTCTAGTTTCACTCTCAGAGGATGACCTTTCCAATCTTCGCCCTAAATCCTGGGAACACCGTGCTCTGATGACATCTGCTTATCTCCAGATTCTAAAAGAATTGAGTTAACAAAGGATATGAGTTATTTGAAGACATTGTTGTAAAGAGTGGGTTGATTCCTAAGGTAGGAATGGAAAACCTACTACATATAACCCAAAATGTGATACTACTGCAACAAACTAACAGTATTAGCACTGAGCAACAATGGTAATGGTACATCCTCCCTTCCTGCTTATTTCATCTGCCTGTATTTAGACAGAATTTTGTAATTAAGAAGTCTCTCACTCTTCATGCTGTTCTCAGGGTTTAGAAAAAAAAATCCCCAGGTGTTTTTTTGGTGCTCAGCTTTTCCAACCCTAATAGCCATGTGGGTCTAATGAACTGGGCCCAGGCAGACTGAGGACTGACGCCTCACCAATGGCACTCGGCTCTGAGGGATTGTCGGGATCTTAGGGCTGTTGATCCCATGGTGGACAGAGCAGCCCATCGATTTTTTTTCTGGTCTAGGTCTGTGTTGTTCAACAAAACATTCTGCAATAAGGTTCATATCTGTACTGACCAATACAATCATCACTAGCCATATATTACTATTGAATGCTGAAAATGTGGCTAGTATAACTGAGAAACTCAATTTTTAATTGTATTGATTTTGATTTTAATGGTAGTACACATGGCTAGTGGCTACTGAATTGGACAACACAACTCTAGATCTGGGGTCCAGATCCTTTTCATTCTGACATAAATGATTGGGCATCCTAAGAGAAGATCAGCAATTATGAGATAAAGTAATTCCAGAAAGAAAAAGAACAGACAAAGCGAAACAGACACAAAAACTAAAAGTCTGGAAGTGCTAAAGAAGCTGGCACATTTAGAGAACTGTATCTGATTGTGTATGGCTGGTTCTCAGTGTTTGTTTGTATAATAATGGGGAAGTGGCAGGAATCAATTTTCTGAGAAGCAACATCCTAAAGTATCTCGTAAGCTGTGACAAGAAGTTTGGACTTTACCCCCTAAAGGTGCATATGTCAACAGGTATGATAAATGGGCTGGTATCAAAATCCACTCAGCATTTAAGCCTCTCGGCCACTCCTCCAGAGTGTTTCAGGTGTTCTTGCAATGCCAACTGTTGTTCTGAAGTTAAGACCTCTGACAAGTGGTCATCTGTGCCACCTGGCAGTGTCACCATCCTTGGCACCTCTAGAAGTTCCTTCCCACACACCAGAAGCTAGAAGGGTGTGAAAGATCCTCCACAATTCGAACTATAGAGACATTTCTTTATTGTGGTTTCTGAGAAGGCTGCTTTGTGGTGCTGGGAGGGACCTGGGTTTAGAAGCACTTTTCCACACCACCAGGTCCTACCAGCAGCTAACTGACAGGTGTGTATGTGTGTGCAAAGGAAGTCATGATCAAATTCCCTTAGATAAGGTGAGACAGGATTTAAATTTAGGTGAAGGGTCACTAGTCCTTTTTCTAATACTTTCTAAGAGTTAACAAACTAGAAATCCATGTAAATAAAAAGAAACCTATACCTACTCCAGTCCCCCCCACACACACTATTAATAAGTTGAGCTATTTGGAGGAAAAGACTGTACCATGGGATTTCCCTATACTGAAATTTTAGAGGTGATTCAGAACATTTATTTTCATGGACCTAAGACACTAAATACATCCAACCAAGAATCTAACTTTGCACTTAGCGAAAAAGAAGTTTTCCTTTGAAGAATAGGAAGACTTTGCAAAGGTGGTCATAATCCCCATGTTTCCCTTACTTGAAAAGAAGATAACTCACGTGCTAATTGAGAGTTTTTCTGTTTCTTCTGAATCTCTGATTCTGCATGTTTTGTTGGTAAAATAGTTCTGTGTGGCTCGTAGAAAAACTGTGTGGTTAGTAGTCTTACTTCGATGCATGGTAATTCGGGCCATCTTACACCCCCTGTGCTGATCTCCAGGAGAAACAAAGTGACAGATAAAAAGCAAATAAATCTGTCGCATTATGAAATTTGTGCTCTTGATGCCTGCAATTGTCCCTGCTGCAACAACTGGGGGTTAACCTGTCAGCTTGACAACTTGTAAAGCTCCTTATCATACAGAGCAAGAAAAATCAATGCCGAATTACCGCAGGAATATTATTGATGACCTAAATGTCATTTTCTGTTTTTATTACTTTTTATTGTATTTAGGTTGTAATTCAAACCACTTTCTAATTAATTTGGTTTGGCTCAGTTGGAAATAGAAAAAGCTAACTATCTAATAGGTGACACATGTCGCAGAGAAACCTTACAACATCCCCATTTCCCCAAGATCAATCAACCATGAAATAACTTACCAAACTTCTGTTTTCCTAGCAAATTCTTAAGAAATACAATAAAATTAAATTTGTCTAGTCTAAAGAAATGGAAAGAAACATGAAGGAGCAAAAATGACCCGAAAGCCGAGTTTTATCTAGCTGTAATCTCTCTTCTAGTTGTTAAAATATCCTGAAGCACTCGATCAGGTTGCATTTTAATTTCAAAGCCATGTGTTGTATTAGCAAAGTGCACATGTTCCTGATTTGAACTATGAGTTCCCCGGCTGTTAACCAGAATTCTCGGCTGGCAAGGACAAGGTCTCCAGGAGGTCAGAGGCTTAGAGCCTACATCTTGGTTAGATCTGACTCGTGTGGAAACGGGAAGCCGAGGTCAGGCAGCACTGCCTAGGACAGGCCCTGATTAGATTAGGCCTCCATTTATCAGCTACACAGAGAGTACACTTAACCTTTCAACTCCCGAGTTTTGATGTATCTTTTATTTAAAAACAAAAAGGTGAATGTTGTTCTGCTAAAGTCTTGGTCCAGTGACATTGAAGCGTAACATGCAGCTTTTTCTAATTTTATCTCCTACCAAGTTTACACAAGGAGAATATATTAAGATATATCCTGAGAAGTATTTTGTCTGTTTTCCAAATTTACAAGTATTATATATTTATTGATATTTCGAGAAACTACATCACAATTTTATATCACACTCATTTTTTTCTAATAGTTAAATATTTTTCTTTCTAATTTTATCTACTACCAGGTTTACACAAGGAGAATATATTAAGATATATCCTGAGAAGTATTTGTTCTGTTTTCCAAATTTACAAGTATTATATATTTATTGATATTTCTAGAAACTCCATCACAATTTTATGTCACACTTTTTTTTTCTAATAGTTTAATATTTTTCTTTGGTTTCTGCATAGATTTACTTATGTGTTTATTTATCTGTTCATTCATTTCAATTCAGCAGATTAGAACTAGTCTATCAATTGGTCAGTAGATAGGTCCATATCATGAAAATCCATATGTGGAAAGGGTAAAAAACTGCTTTTAGAAATCTGATTTCTTGTTTGCCCATGTATTTGGCTTAAATACTACTTTGCAACATTATTTTCTTCACAATGCATTATTAATTTAATAGGACAGATTAAATAATATAGTTCTAGAATAAGTTTTTGAGTGCAATCAATTCACATTCTCCTGAGGAACCCTTGATGAAGCTTTGATTGCTAAGCAGTCTACGACACAGATTTAGGGTCTATGAGGGATGTTCATCCCCCACCTCAGTCTCTATGGGATAGAAATCTTGAAGCAATATGGCAGTCATGGAACCAAAGCATGGGGAATGGTCTGATTCACAAGAAAGGACTTGAACATCCTGTTTATTCGTTTATTTTCTAGTTCCTCACTGAACATCTACCTTGTTGGGGGTGAGAACACACTCCCTTCATTCTTAAAACTAACTTTCTAAATTCTCCCTCAAAATCCTTGTCCTATGCCAGGACAAGATCTTATATAACTAAAAATTATTTGTCTTTGTAGTTATGCACATGCTGTAGCCACCAAGAAAAAATTATTCTTCATGTTAAAAGGATTGCTTTTTCTGTCATTACATTGTTTCTGCAGTTTGCTTGTTCAGTTAAGTAAACTCATTTCAGGTGACATTTATAGAATCCTGGCCCAGAATGCAGGTTCGAAAGAAGAAAAGACAGCAAAGAGTCTTTGGGAAAGATAATTCTTCCTCTGAGTAAAAGAAAGATAAAATGAGCCCTTTTTAATTATATTAAAAGTAATTGTCAATCTCCCTGATATAGCGATCTCTTTTTTCCCTTATTTCAGTGAAATCTAAATCCTAGAGCCATTATTAACTTTTTCTGACACATGAGGTTGTTTTGCCTATTTGCCTTCATTTGGAAATAATTTTTTAAATTTTCTGTTACATTTGTAAACTTGGAATTTTAAAAACTGTTGCTTGAGGTGTTATTTTTATCTTTTTGTCTCAGTATTTTTAGACTGCACTTCTGATCTTGAGGTTATATCAGCTTAAGAATATTCTGAATTTGATATTTACTGGGACAAAAAAATACCTGTTAGCAGGTATTATCTTTATCTTGGTTGTTGACAGGCACATTGTTTTAAAAAATGTCAGTAGATCTAGGGATACAAATTGAGTTTTGTTACATGAATATATGGTATAGTGATGAGTGTAGGCCTTTAGTGTACCCATCACCCCAATAATATACATTGTACCCAATCAGTAAATTCTCATCCCTCACCCTCCTTCTGTCTTACCCCCTTATGCTACCCAACTCAGACCTCAGCTCCCACTTACTAGTGAGAGCATATAGTGCTTGGTTTTCCTTTCCTGGGTTATTAATACTTCACTTAGGATAATGGCCTCCCCGTCCATCCAAGTTGCTGCAAGAGACATTATTTCATTTTTTTTTAATGGCTGAGCAGTATTCTGTGATACATGTGTGTGTGCATGCGTATATCACATTTCTTTTATCTGTTCAATGATTGATAGACATTTAGGTTGGTCCCATATCTTTTCCATCATGAACTGTGCTGTGCTGAACATACAAGTGCAGGTATCTTTTGGATGTAATGAATTCTTTTCCTTTGGGTAGATACCCAGTGGGAGGATTGCTGGATCAAATAGTACATCTACTTGTAGTTTTTTGAGAAAGTGCCATATTGTTTTCCATAGAGGTTGTACTACCTGGGTAAGTATTCCCTTTCCATCACATCTATGCCAACATCTATTGTTTTTTGACTTTTTAGTAATGGCCATTCTGCCTGATAAGGTGATAGCTCATTGTGGTTTTAATTTACATTTCCCTGATGATTGATGATATTGAGCATTTTTCATGGTTTTTGGCCATCTGTATGTCTTCTTTTGAAAGTGTCTATTCATGTCTTTTACCCACCTTTCAGTAAAGTTATTTGGGTTTTCTTGCTGAGTTATTTGATTTTCTTGGAGATTCTAGATATTAGTTCTTTGTTGGGTGCAGAGGTTGCAAATATTTTTTTCCTATCTCCAGATTGTCTGTTTACTCTGTTGATTATTTCTTTTGCTGTGCAGAAGCTTTTCATTTTAATTAACTCCCATTTATTTCTATTTGCTTTTGTTGCATTTGCTTTTGGGGTCCTAGTCATAAATCTTTGCTAAACTAATGTCCAAAAGAGTTTTTCCTAGAATTTTTGTGGTTTCATGCCTTAAATTTAAGTCTTTAATCCATCTTGCCTTAATTTTTATATATGTGAAAAGATAGTGTGTTTAATATTTCCATCACTAGCATTTTTCTGAACCCTGTGAATAGGATTAAAATATTTCCCTAATTGTTGCCAAATTAGTTACGGGGAAAAATGAAATATATATGTGTGTGTGTTTAAAATTTTTTTTTATCATTATTTCAGTTTCTAAATAAATCCCTGCACCTTCCAACCTACCAAACTCACTTCCTCATTACAAGTCACCTTAGGTAGACAGACCTTTTTAGAACTCTTTGTTGATTTTTGTTTCTGAAAAAAAATGGCCCATTGCCCAATCCCTCCCTCACTCTGTTTTTGGGATGTCTATTTTATATTTAAAGATTGCTGGCCTTCGGGCTTCCAAGACCACACACAACCATCTAAGCAACATTCAAAAGATGTTTTTTGAACACCTCCAAGGTGCCAGACTCTATTCTAGACATTGAGTCTACATCTCAGTGTTTTTAAAGGTCATTGAAGGGAATGGCTAATGACCCAATTCATTGTACTGAGGAGTGAACCTTGGAATTGGAAGCTTCTGAAATGCTTGAATGAGCCCATCTAGGTCTCCACTTGGTTGATTTTAGAATGTTTCAGCCCCTTGTGGAGAGAATGTGTTGTTCAGTCTGCTCAGAAATGTAATTCTGAGTGCCTAGTACCAAGTTGCCACAGGCCTGGCTTGGGACTGATTACAGATCTCTGCCACCCTTCAGGGTTGTTGGCTTTGCCACAGTCAGCTTTTTCCTGCTGTAAAGCTAGTGACCCCCACACATGTCTCAGATTGGGGGCACAGGAAGTCAGGAAAAGTATCAGAGAAACAATGAGACAGTGGAAAGAAGAGGGGAGGGTCTGTGTTCCTAAAGATATTTAATTGAGTCTGAAACTCGTTTTTATGGTTACTTATCTTTTCATCCTCTGCTACCAATTTTTCCTTCTGTTCTGGCTTTAATCTAAAATATTTTAATAAGGATCCTTTCCACATTCATAACCTCTGAAATTATATTTGTTTTCTTATACTTAAACCAGAAAAACAATATCTATGAAACTTGATTGTGAAATGTTTCTTGGAATTAATCAATAACACCTTGAGGTATTCCAGTTTAATTTGTATGTATTTATCTTGGAACATTGTATACATCTCTCTAGCAGGCAATTTTGTAGTTGTTTGGATGTTGGCAGATTTTAGGTGGGAGGGGAGAACAGTTATATTTTTAGCTATAGTGATTCACTTTATAAATGGTATATATTGTATTCTGCCCTCCATTTGATTTACTGCATATGGAATCAACTCACTCTTAAGTACACCCTACAATTTTACTGGTTTACAAAACCAATAAAAATATAAAATGCCAAAATAAATATTTAAGATTCCTTTTCTGCATCGCACTAAAGATATGATGAAAACAAATTTTAAAAGAAAGTATTTGCACTTGAAGAATTCAGGTAAAAGTCATGAAGCTATAATTAAAAACAGAGTTGTGGGGGCCACGTAAGATTGGATAAAGATGATTAAATTTTACTATCTGTCTTATTGTTATCTTATATTCATTTACACAAAGCCAGTCTTGATGTGCTATAAAATGCACCATATGTTGTCATTTTAAAATAAAGTTTTATATTTAAATTTGGCATGGCTGCTATGTGACTGTACACCACCACTCACCACATCAGAATCTTTCTCAACACAGGGCTGTAAGGAAACCACAACCAAATATTAGAGTTCTCTAAATGATGAACCTATTTGCTATCTAATTTTTAGATGCATCTCTAGCTTTCCTCGTCCTTCACTGCCCTCTGCTCTAGTTGGGACAGCTATCTCATTCTCTTGCAAACCTGCCAGTTTTCTTCACCAAAGATCATCTCACAATCTAGACTTTACCTAAGTCTAGTTTTCTTTTTTTTTTTTTTTTCATAGTATTCAAATCTCACGCCCTATAGAAAGCCTTAACTGGAGACTACAACCCTAGAGGGACAGTTCGGTGGTTCCCAAACCTGGCCACACATTAGAATTAATAGAGGTACCTGTTTAAAATACAGCTTCCTGAGCCTATCCCAGATCTACTAAATCAGACTGTGCATTTTACCTGGCTCTCTGGCCGATTCCTACGCTACTGCTTGGCATTCTTCACATGCTTTGGGAACCACTGATATGATGGAAAGAACCAGTAATTGAGGAGTCTTTAGGATGCAAGTTCAAGTCATAACACTGGCACCAGACTGTGTTACCAGATTTTTCTGGGTATCAGGTACTGCACAATGGTAGTCTCTTTCCTAAAGATTTTTATCTTTTTTTCAGAGACAGGGTCTTATTCTGTTGCCCAGGCGAGAGAGCAGCAGCTTGATCAGAGCTCATTGCAGCCTTAAACTCTGGGCTCAAGCAACCCTATCCCCTCATCCTCTCAGTTAGCTGGGACTATAGGTGCATGGCATCTTTCCCAAAGATTCTTGAGGAAGGATTCAATGTAAATTAGAGAAACTAATGGTGCATAAGGTGGTGTGGACATAGTCTTCTGCAGATGACCCAGTGAAATGGCTGCTTTCCGGAGTTATGTGTGGTAACCAGTCTGGTATTGTGGTTGTACTGTGTACCTCTTTCCAGTTTCTCCTTTCCACTCTTTCCAAGTTCAAATGAGTTTTCTGTCTTTGATCTAGAACTCTGATAGTCATTTCTGTTTAGAATGATTCCAAAGGGAGAGTGAGTCTCAATTTCCTGTCACTAAAGCCCCCCATCACATCGTGAGTGAAGACTTTGGGACATGAGATTATTGAAATATTGAAGTCATTTAAAGAGGATATCCCTTTTGGCATTCAGGAAGAAGAGAATGGTAGAGCCTTAGAACTAGAAAGAACCTCAGAAAACATCTCTATCAACCCCATTACTAGGTCTCAGTAACTTCATGCCAGAAATTCTCATTAGCTCTCCAAGAGTTGGGAAATCTATTTGAAATGAGATATGTGCAAACCAAAACTGTAAAACATTTTAAATGGCTTTAAACTGATGACTTAACCAATGGCTTCGATCTATTGAATTAGCTAGTATAGTTAGACTCCTATTGGACAGGTGGTTCCTCTACAAACTACTGTATTTAGAGCTCCACCCTCACTTTGTGTTAACAGCTTTTGAAAAGGAATCTCTGCCCATAGGTTGATTTGATATCTTCAGTGAACAACCTTGAAGACTTAGATAAGTTAAAGATTTAGGATTAACCCCATTTGCTAAAATAAAACTAAAACATGTTTGCTATTTTTCAAGTACTTGTTATAAGGTGGGTTCTGGACCAGTAAATTTTCTTTCATTAATTCTGTGCATTGCTTTTATGAATTCTTATAACTTTCCTGTAGAGTAAATACTCTTGTTCTGTTTTACTTGTAAAAGAACTGAGGCCTGTTCAAGTTCAGAGAACTAGTGTAGCCAAGCTGGGAGTCCAAGTTCTATTCCAAAGGCATTTAAAAGCAATGAATGACATTAAACCATGATTTAGGCTTATGTTTCTAAAATTTTGAATTAAATATTAACTAAAGCTATGAATGTTCTCTCTGTATAACTTTGTACATATACATAATTTTACTTAGTTTCAGAAGGTCCAATGTCTCCCTGCAGCCCAGGATATCACCAATGAGCACACACCTCTAGATTTAGCTTGACAGTGAAAATTGTTAAATAATTGTAAGTAAATAAACAAATTCCTCAGATACCTCACGTGTTAATTTTAACACTGTGGATGGGACTAGTAAATCTGGTACATGCATTCCATTGGACTTAAATGTATGTTGCGACTAGGAGTTCAAATTGTTCTTCTTCAGTGGGCAGATATACCATTTTTTAATAGTTGGGTTTTTTTTTTTTTTGGTCTGGAAATCACACTCTAGTACTCATATATGCTTGTAGATATAAGAATAATACAAAGATATGGAATCAACCCAAGTACCCATCACACAAACATGATGGAGTACTATTCAGCCATAAAGAGGAATGAAATAACATCTTTTGCAGCAATTTAGATGACCCTGGAGACCATTATCCTAAGAGAAGGATCTCAGGAATGGAAAAAGAAATACGACCTGTTCTCACTTACAAATGGGAGCTAACTAATGGGTGTATATGGTCACACAAAGTGAAATAATGGGCATCGGAAACTAAGAAAGGGGCAGGGTGTGAAGTTGGGAAGGATCAGAAAGCACTTATCAGATACAACACACACTATTCTAGCAGCAGGTACAGCAATTTCACTGCTATGCAATTCATCCACGTAACACAAAAACATTTTTACATCCTAAATCTTCTAAAATAAAAAGTGAATAAATTTTAAGAAATAAAAATGGTAATAAAATTTAATGACACTAGGGCTAAGTGAGACCTTAGAGATCATCTAATGATATAGCCTTTTCATAACATACAAAAAAGGGCCTGAAAATCTCTATGAATTGCCTGAGGTCACATAACCAGTTAGAGTCAGGGGCAGGCCTGGAGTCCAAGACTTCAGATTCTAATTTCAGTACTTCTCCTACTACGTGGAACTAACCTTCAGTACATGACATGCACATCCAAAGAAACAATAGGTATCCATTTTGCATCCTGAGTCCATTCTTTACCAAGTGTCTGAAACATGTTCTCACTCCTTTGAAAATAAAAGAATAATAAGAAATTTAATATAATACAGACATTTCATTTCAGCCCTATAAAGGTTCAGACAGGAGCTAGAGTACGCACACATTCAAGAATATATGGCACAGACCAGGAGCCATCCTGGCTCGTTGAGACTGGACATAGTGGCTCATTGGACACACTGTTTGCTAGATTATCATAAACTTGATGGCCTTAGATCAGTTACTCATTTGGTTCTTTGTGCATCCACAAGTATTTATTAGACACCTAACTGTGTGCCAGGCCTTATGCTTGGCCCTAGGAGCACAGAGATGTATAAGATCCAGTTTCTACATTTGTATTAACAGGTTATTGGCCAGTATACACAGTTTTTCCTCCAACAAGAACCTCTTTCCCAGAAGTGGTCATGGATCATAACCACACTATTAAGAAATAAGATGCTGGATGGGCACGGTGGCTCACACCTATAATCCTAACACTCTGAGAGACCGAGGTGGGTGGATTGCCTGAGCTCAAGAGTTCAAGACCAGCCTGAGCAAAAGCGAGACCCTGTCTCTACTAAAAATACAAAAACTGAGGCAAGAGGATAGCTTGAGCCCGAGTTGGAGGTTGCTGTGAGATATGACACCTCAGCACTCTACCTAGGGCAATAGCTTGAGACTCTGTCTCAAAAAAAGAAAAGAAAAAAAGGAAATGGGATACTATTTTCTTTTATGAAGCCAATAATTACCAGCCTTTGCTTTTTAAGGGTTTCTCCAGTTATCTTACTGCCCCATGAAAAATTTCCAAAATAAAAGTAATTCTCATCCCCTGTAATTTATAACCTAAATTGTGATAAAATGATAAACAGCACAAAAAAAGGCAGTGTGATGTAGAGTTAGGCTACCATTGATCTTCTGATAATCCATCAGAAGAGGATCACTGGCTTCGGGTGATCCTGGATCTTTGAGCCACGATGATGTTCATGGTTGAATGTCAGGAGCAGATGGGGCAGACGACTAACAGGTACACGGGCAGCACAGAGAGCAGGGATACGCTGGACAGAGGGACGAGGAATGATTCACATCCCAAATGGGAAGCCTTGTAGGAGTTCACCCCTTTCTTCAGAACAGAGAAGATGTAACTGCCCCCAAAAAGTGGCAGGGGGCGGGGAGGGCGGGGGGCAGCGTACTGTCACATCAACAAAAATGTTATGTTGCAGCAGCCATTTACATTTTATAAGAAAACGAGTGAAAACTGCATTGTAATACTGCCAGTTCACTCCTAGTAAATTATCACTGTCTAAATTAACAAATAATTTAGCATTTTGTTCTTGCTTTGAAATGAGTCTACACTAAGCTGTGAAATGGTAACGGCCTTTTCAGTTTTGAATTTTTATGATATTTTAAGTGTCAAGCAACTCTTTTAAAACAGGATAGAAAGAGGGCCCACAAGCAAGCGCACTTGAATGTGTGTTGATATGAACTAATGCATACAGCAGGAGTTTCTCATTGGGGATTGCTGAATGCATTGTAATGCAAATTGCATTTTTAAACTGGCCAAACTATCGATGGCTTCATTGAATGAAATAATTTATTACAGAAGTATTTAACCATATGACATTTCATCATCAAATAACAATAAACACAATAGCCATTTCCCATAAGACTGTTCTCTTGAGCCAAAGGCTTAAAAAAGAAAATACAATTTGCCTTGTTCCAAACATAGCGTTGCACTAAACATTTGTTTGTTACATTAAAGAAGAAAGGAGTTCTGCCAGCCAGACATGGTGGACCGGAAAAGCATGCCATTGTGTCAGATCATCCCAAGAAATCTCCATTTTTTCCCGTCCTTTCCTAATAATGTTTGACAAGTGGAGATGAATTTTTAAAATCCAAGTCTCTTTTATGCCATTCATTGGGATAATACTATAAAATCTCTCCTCGTGTACTCAGAGTATTACAACATCAATGACCTGTCAGCAGCTGCATACAGTTTTTCTTTTTAAGACTATGTAAAGCTATGGTTAAATTCTAATTTTCTAAAATGGGTTTAAGTATGGGGAAAGCCAAAATTAGGTGCACTTTTCTTGCTAGAAATCAGACCACAAATTGTACATTGTGCTTACAAAGATGATTAAGGCGGTCCAGCCGCACACCAGCAGTTGGGCAGATTAATTGGAGCATGCAGATTTGTGTAAAAACATATGTTGGGATTGGAGAAGCCTTTTTTCTTTTAATGCCATTTAAAAGTTTTTTGCAAGTTCCTGTGTATAATTTTCACATTACCTAATTTTCTCCTAGAAGTCCAAGATTAAACTCCTATATGCCAGCAGTCTGATATTTAAGCATTTTGTCAAAATGGGAACATCATACTGGTACCTTTCCCCCAAGTTAGTTGATGGCACGCTTTTTCATTTAGAAACTCCCAAAGTGTTCCTTATTTTTAAATTGTTGCATGGTGAAACCAGAACTACTTGTTTAAACAAAGCGTAGATTTGGGATCCAAATAGACTTACAGTTCTTACATGTGTGAACAAAAAGGAGCACTTGGGAAACATAAGGTGAAATTCACTGAAAAAAAAAAACCAGATTAAAAATCAGCCTCAAGGGCTATAGGAGAGATTTTGTCGGAGTACTTGGTGCTTACTGAGGGGTTCAGTAAAGGGTGGGAAGTAGTGATGTCAGAGGAGGAGGTCATTGATATCCACATGACTTGCAGGGGTGGTGAGCTCGGACAACTAGGTTAGCCGGTTATTTCTAGAAGAAGGAAAAAAAAAGGAAATCGGAGTCTAACAAGCAATAATTGCTTAAAGCAATTGTAAAGGAACACATTTAAATCCCTTTCCATACACAGAGAAGGCAATTTGGACAACATAAAAGTTAAAAAGATGCAATAATCACTGGTCTTTGTGCCCCTGTTTACTTCAGAATCTATCTGCTTAAAATTCTCCCCTTGGTAGAGTGCTATGGCATCACAGCACACAGCAACCTCCAGCTCTTAGGCCTAGGCGATTCTCTTGCCTCAGCCTCCCAAGTAGCTGCCGTTGCCTTTACTATATTTGCTTTGCAGCCGTAGAGAATAATCTATCTCATTCTGTGGACAAAATCTCACTCTTTCACAGAGACCTTTTGTTGTTGGAATTCAGTTGTATCTTATATTAAATAATGTAAAACATGAAGTTATCCAGTCTCACCTCTTTGCCTTTGGCTCTGCTTGCTGTTTCTTTCTTGATTTCTTCAGGTGCTTGATAATTTCTCTTCCCTTTACTATTTTTTTCCTCCTGTTTCATAAACATAATTGTTGCACTGTAAGGTCTCTTACTACCAGTAGGCTAGAGTTCCTGCGGACACTGCTTTCCAGACAACTCCCCTGCTGATTTTGTGAGACTACCTGCCCCTGGCTTTTCCCTGCCCAAGCGAAACTGTCAAATACTCTTAACAGCGCCCTCGTTTTGATTGGGAGATGAGTTATCCTTCTGACTGATCTAGAGGCTGATTTCAGATGTCAGAGATCCACCCTGGTACAGGGTTAGTTTAAATGTACAGATTCACCAGGAAGGACCTCTGTAGTTCTTACTTTGGTGCATTTCTGAGATTGAGGTGAATGACTGGCATTTACATGGAGGAAGTTCCAGGCTATTGAGCCAGCTGGGGGAAATATTCATAAGTCAGTCCCAGGACAGGATGTACTTGGATTCTCATCATAATAAAATTATAAATTTAATAATTTGCCAAAAGAGGCACTGAGCAGTGATAGTAACACATTTCAATAATCTATCTTGAGCTCTTCTTGGCTCTGCTGTTAACCAAAGAGTTGGCCAGGCCATCCACTTTGACCCAGTGGGCCTTGGTTATTCATCTGAAAAGAAATCAGAAAATCACTGGTATTCCAGGATTGCATGATTTAACTAGCCCAGGGAGCTGGATAGTCATGAATTGAAGCCTAGGACATCCATGAGGTAAATGCAGAGACCTCTACAAATTCAAGTTACAGCAATACACACATTCACATATACTCTGTAGCTCAAAGAAGAGCCGCTGATCATAGCCTGCCCTGGTGATTGGACTTGGGACTACTCTACACATTGCAACTTGAAAACTTGCTCTCCAGTGACCCATGAAGAAACCATTCCCGTTACCTTGTGCATATAACTAATTGGAAGTTGTGTACCTCTCAGGAGTTCAAATTCCTTTTACAGAAAGAATTGGTAGTTAAACCATAATTCTTGAACCCAAGATTTATTGTAACTGAGAAACTGCTTGCCCAAGGTTCAATTTACCCCTCTATTTGTTATGACTTGTTAGTTTGACACACACTACACCATAAAAACAGCTAAACGCACACTGCCCATGATGGTGGTAAAGACACCTGTAAGAGACCTTCCAGAATATTGGGCAGTATTTTAGTAATTCTGCCTAAAACCTCATTAAATTGAGATCAGCAAGTGTCACAAAATGTGGAGACATAACCCCATTTTAATGTAATATAAAGCTCATTTATCCAGACTGCACAGGTTTCAAGAGTTAGGCACTGATAGTGCTCATAAAATAAGAAAAATTGAGAGTGAAGCAAATAAAGAATATTTACAATAAATAAACAGGTGTTTACTTACCGTAAATTCGATTTCATTCTAA